>JAHPZR010021051.1:0-27500 GCA_019787425.1 Platygyra sinensis | reverse complement strand
CTACACCTAACTGCTCCACGGTAAAAATTGGCCGCTTCGATGACTCTTTCCTAGAAGTTTTTTAACTGCAAGCAAGCCCAGTGAAAGGTCACTCCCTGAAGCGAAAAGAAAAGAAAAGGAGAAAAAGAAAACATCAAAAATCGAAAAGCCTAAAGACGTAGGCCACCTTCTCAAAATCTCAAAATTTTGATTTCTGCGCATGCACGGGCCCAAAGTTTGTGAAACGCGATTTTAGTGGCAAGAAGGACTAGCTGTCGTGCTACAAATGCCTTTTCGACCAGATTAAAGCTAATTTGGCCGAGATCCAGCCTCAAAACCACCAAAATGTCCAAAAAATGCATTTTTGGCAAAAAGTTCCAGGAGTCAATGGGTGAAGAGAATATGTAAGAAAAAGTTTTTATTTCCAAAAATTTGCCCTCTGAAGGTAATGTCTGTAATGTGGAATTGCCAATATTCGCCCTTCTTGCACGAAAGTCTTCAATTATTATTAGAGAAAAAGATAATGTAAGTAAACAGTATTCTACTATACGTTTCCCGCTTAAAATTGTAATGACTTGTCTACCCTCTCACTTGTAACAGTTCAACTCCCAGATACTGATATTTGAGAACATCATTCCAACCAAAAGGAATAAAACTAGACATCAGACCCCATGTACGCATTACGGACCTTTTTTGCGTTCTCTCGTTCCTCGAGAACGCACCCTAATTTGGTTTGCAGGCGTGAGAAATCGAGATTTTTTTCTGCAATTTGGCTGCCCCTCTAAGTTTTTTCAGGGGCTTTGGGCCTCATACGCGTGCAAGTGAAAATAACACGTGTGGCCAAATAACACGTGCAAGAGAAAATAACACGTGCAGCATTTGGCCTCGTTGTCCTGTTCATCGATTATGTCATGCCTGTACATTGGCTCTTTTCTGTATTCCTTGAAGTGTGAGGGAACTGTGTACAACTCCCGATAAAAGAATAAAGCCACAGTCAACCTTAAGTTTCCATTTCCTTTTCTTCAAAAAACCCACTTTCTATTATCACACTACATATCCTGCAGAACGCACTTCCTAATCTTTGATTACTACTAGTTTTATTATGTTTCTGTTATATAAGACCTTTATTTACCCTTGGCAGTGTTTGTTAAATGTACACTTCCTATTTGTAACAATGTAATTACACTTTGATTGCTATTTCATCGCTCTGTTTCAGTATGCAGTGAGTTTTTTTTTAATAATTAGTCCTGTTTATTTTCTTTTTTCTAAAGTTATTCTTAAAAACATTTTCATTCCTCTAGAGGTTTAACCTTATATGCTTTCTTTCTAGACTACTCAAATTCATCCTGGAACGTTATACACCTCTACTTCTCTATGCGTGTACACATCTTATTTTAATGCAAACAATACACTTATTCCATTGTAATCTATGCCTTCTCTACTTGTTGTTGTAGTGTGAATCGTCTATATGCTTGTACTCTTTTACACTAGTCCTCTATGTGTATACACCTCTTTGCCTCTACACCTCTACAATTCTGGTATTATACTGTGAACTATATGCTTGTAATGTTTTACGCTACTCCTTCTCTACGCCTCTACACCTCTACACCTCTTCGCCTGTACAGCTCTACACCTCTACGCCTTGTTGCCTCTACACCTCTATGCCTTTACAGCTCTACGCCTCTACACATCTACGCCTGTATGCCTCTACACTGCCTGTACACCTCTTCACCTCTACGCCTTGTTGCCTCTACACCTCTATGCCTCTACACCTCTATGCCTGTACACCTCTATGCCTCTACACCTCTTCGCCTCCACATCTCTACGCCTGCACGCCTCTACACCTCTACACTTCTATGCCTCTACACCTCTACGCCTCTACACCTCTACGTCTCTACACCTCTACGTCTCTACACCTCTACGCCTGTACACCTCTTTGCCTCTACACTGCTATGCCTGTACGCCTTTACAACCCTACGCTTCTACACCTCTATGCTTCTACGCCTCTACACCTCTACGCCTCTGCCCCTCTATGCCTCTACACCTTTTCTGGTGCAAGTTTTTTACTCTTATATGCCTTTACTAGTAGAAACTTAACTGCTACTAAATTAAACGTTTCTACTGTTCTAATCTACACTATGCTTTTCTTGTACGCTGTATTTTAAACTGTACCCCTCTTATGCTCTACATATTCATTGTAATTCTAATTTAGAGGCGTAGTGGTGTTAAGAGGTGTAGAGAAGGAGTAGCACTTTATGGATTGATCTTTTGGGGTAAATTATAAAAAAGGTCAAAATCCCAAGGTCATGGGGGTGATTGTACCAGAATCCTTTTACAACTGCTATATCTTATGACATTTTGAAATCCTTCATGCTGAGAGACCTTGAAAAGATTTTTCATGGAAATATTAAAATTCTCCAAATTTGATCTTGAGCAGACAAGAACAAAGTCTACAATTATTGTTTACACTTCTCTCAATTCCTCCCTGAGAGGCTTTTTTTGGCATATTGCCCTTTGGACCATTGAACGAACATCACATTGGATAGTTTTGTTTTGATAGACTCTACAGTATCACTGGTGTTTTTCCTGCTAAGTTGGCTGCAAGTTTCTTATTATGACCTATGCTCTGATTACTAAATCTGTCTCATCACTGAGTTCAGCACAAAGGAGAACACACATGCATCAAGGAATATCATCCACCAAAGAAAAAGTCTTTATAATAACAATTAAAAAATCACTAATCTGGACTTATTCATTTATCCCAAACATACTCGTAAATGTTATCAACCATATTGAGAAGCAGTCTTCAAAACTCTTAAATCAGTAATATTTGCGTATTTTTAAACCAGAAATAACTACTGATCACACTTTGACTTTATGTTAAGTATCAATTTTTTCTTGCATTTTGATTGGTTTTCAACCAAAGTCAATTTGGTTGCCATCCAGCTAAGGTTCAAATTATCTGAAATTAATAAAACTAATTCTCTGAAGCAACACAAGCCATAAAATCCCAAAGGGGGGGGGGGGGGTACGTAACAAAGTTTAATATGGGGAGGCTCTGCCCTGAGGTCCAACCCCTTACCCTTTTATATACCATTTTGGCAGAGGAAATACCCCTTTTATATACCTTTTAATGAATTAAGGTACCCCTTTCACATACCTACTTTAGGAAGTCTTGTTCTCAGTAGTGCAGAGTGCACTATTGGGATGGTTTGGGGGTTGACGCTGCTAAAGCAATATGGCACTAAGGCACTATGGCTATAAGACAATAAGGTGTAAACTTTAATGTTTGTTTAATTAATTAATTCCAATTAATTAATTAGCCTTGTTTTGAGGGAGTGGGGTGGGTACCTTTGAGTGCTACAGAAAATGTACTACACTTACATCTCTTCTTGTATAACATCACAAAACTATATACGGTTCCAATATTCTCGTTTATCCTAGTGGTACTATTCTTTTAAGAACAAAAGCAAAAAGCTTGAAGTGCATGCACAGGTTGATTAGCATTAGTGTTAACTATATGTTAGGTAAACAATACATTTCATACACAATTATAGAGGAACGTTAAGTGCTTTTCCTTGTGGTTGAACACAGTGTGTAAGACGTATGCGCTCTAGCCTTGTCAGCATGATACATTCCATTCCCGAGTTCAATACCACACTTTCATCTTAACGGGCGATTGCAATCATATTTCATGTAATTTATATCAGTTCTCCCTTTTAGTGGAAAGAACGCTTTTGTGACAGCACATCTTTTGGAATCATCCCTAGCTCAGTTCAAATATGTCATGTGCTTTTTTCAAACTATTTCGTGTTTGGTAAGCTTTTAACAGGGAAACGAATGGATCTCCTCAGCCGCTTGTTTATTTTCTCCCCTATGAAAGAGAACAAGAAGTTCACAAATGTATTCACCCAAACCATTCCCGAGTTAGCGGCATTAAAATTAGTAATGTCGTGATAAAACAAACTTCTCAAATATTGCTGCAGACACTGTGGTACTTATGGAAACCACAAATAAATTTAGTCAGTCTTTGAGGAGACTCATGCATTCACTGATGTAGGACATAATATCAGTCAAGTTGAAATGCTTCTCAGTTGTATTAATCAATATCATTGTGTATTTTGAACTGGTTTACTGTTAACACCAGCGGTGGCAATATAATAAGAACATGCTACTTCGAGACATGACGTGACTATTTGATAATTAAATTAGTAATTGTTTATCAATGATATGGAATTTGTTTGCCTCTTGAATGAAACAAAATCATTCCTCTTCCATTTTTTTGAGAAGTTAGTAATGATATTTCATTTTTCTCCAGCAGGAAAAAAGCGAGCATATCTTCCTTTGTATGTTTTTGAGAAAACATTCAAGAGTATCATGTTACAAACTCTGCGAGGAAAAGCAAAAGTATCAAGTTACAAATGTTGGCGTTGAAAAAATAAAACTATTACGTTTGCTAGTTCAACGTATTGATGACTTTAAAAAGAACAAAATTCAACATAAAACACCACAGTAAAGTTAAAAACCCATCTTGACAAGTAGTAATTGTAAGTTATTTTTGGGCCTTGAACTAACAAGTTACATACAGGCAGCAGATGACTCAAAACGTACTGACAGTCCTGAATAACACTCTGCACTATCTGAGGTTGCCTCACTAGTTTTAATGTAGTGCTTACTAAATTAAGTGATACAGCCATGAGGTGAATCTTTCGAAATATTATGATTAAAGGCCCTTTTAAATACCGAAATAACTGATTTCCCTACCCTTCTATATACCTCAACTTGTGAAATCCCTACCCTTTTATATGCCTGAAGCCTGAAAAAGGTACCCCTTTCGGGCAGAGTCTCCCCATATTGGCCATTATAAGGAATATCCCCTCCCCCGTATGGGGCGCCGTACTGGACATTATTACGAACTTTCCTTAGACGTGCTTAACTCCTAATAATCGTGACATTTTTTATATTTGTTATGGTGATTGTCATATAACCATGCCAAAATCCAAATAAACATGCTCAGCTTGCTTATATCTTGTATGGTCATTGCCATATAACCATGCCAAATTCCAAATAAATATGCTCAACTTACTTTATGTTCTCTCTAGTCATTGTCATATAACCATGCCCAAATACACTTACATTGAGTATTCCAAACTTTCATCCAGTATGGTATGATGCACCGCGCGCTTTATATGCAGATTTTGTAACCAGATCTCTCGCGGCCAATGATGAAAGCAAAATGGCGGCTCTAGGTGGCATTGCTGGATCAGTGAATCGAATCATATCATTTTTTGAACGGACAAAAACACTACTTACCGAAGCAGAACAATACATTTATGTATTCAGTTCATCTGCTGGGGACATAGACAGAATAGAAATGTTACACGAAAGGCTTTCAGAGGCTGGGGAAACTGTTTTTATTTTGAGAGAGAGACGAGGAGAGACAGCTTCCAAACTCATCAGTTCGGATCGTGATTTAGAAAAGGCAAATTGGATGAGCTGTCCACACACTTGACAAGACTTCGAGCCTATTTTGAGAGTATGGCGAGTTGCATTTTCCTTGGGTCAGAATAGCGGAACTTCTCGGAATATCGACAAAAACTCTAACTAGAAGGTCACTCCTAGAATTGGTCAAAGCCGGATGTTAGGTGTGTACATAGCAGGGGAATACGAGTTCAGAGATGGGAAGTCAGAGAAATGATGCGCGAGCAAGATCCAGTTGGATCAGCACTTCGATGAAGAAACTGAATTTGCCCTTTGGAAACCTCAGTTTCGGTTGACCTCTCATGCCTGTGTACTCCCTCTTGCGGCAATAGTGAACAATAGCTCCCATATTCGGCTGTCGGTAACCTGTCGGCCAACTGTCGGCCAACAGGTTACTGACACATTACCGACACATCACCGACAGTCGGCCGACGCTGTTAAGTAGAGCACAAATCGACTAAAAAAAGAGTAAAAATAAATAGAGTCAAAAACTTTTCTGGTTGAAAAAAGTAAATTGAAATCTGTCAATCGTACCGGATCTCTCTCTTTGATCCTCTTTGAACTGTAAAATAGGCTTTTTTACTCCTACTCCTGACTGCACATACCAAAATGTAGTGGTAAATTTAGTACCCATTTCTCATATCTTTGTTTTTACACAAGATAGGCTTCGAATTTAACCATTTTGGGGCAACAAATACGCAAAGCTAAAAATAATTTTCCAATCGCCCTATAATGCATTGCAAAACTATAGTTAACAGTACTTCATGTATGTCTGAACTAGAAAAAACTTTTCAAAATGGCGGATAAATGAATAGGAACCAATTCGGGCAAGTATCGCTAGTCAACGCTAAAACAGTGGAAAAAAGCCATACTAGCATCGAAAGTGCTCAGCAAGGTATCGTTATGAAATGACTTAAACTTTTTTTATGTAGTTTAGAAGCAAAAGACAAGTAAATGTTTACGATCATATTTGTTTGCCCCACCGACAGGTTACCAACACATTACCGACAGGTTGCCAACAGGTCACCGACTGTCGGGCGACAGTCGACCAACACTTTGGCCTCAAACATAACGCAAACTGTTGGCCGTCTGTCGGCCGAGAGTCGGCCGATTGTTGGCCGTCTGTCGGCCGACTGTTGGTCGACTGTTGGCCGACAGTCGGCCGACAGTTGGCCGACTGTCGACCGACAGTTGGCCGACAGTATATTTTGGGAACTATTCTTCACTATTACCCCCTCTTGCATTGGTGGGTCGGCACATTTACTGTGTCCTCATTTAATAATCAGCCATATTCTCAAAATAGACTCAAAGTCTCGTCTCATCCATGTTCCTATGAAATTTTCCTAAAGTTTCTAAATCACGATCCGAACTGATGAGTTCAGAAGCTGTCTCTCCTCGTCTCTCTCTCAAAATAAAAACAGTTTCCCCAGCCTCTGAAAGCCTTTCGTGTAACATTTCTATTCTGTCTATGTCCCCAGCAGATGAACTGAATACATAAATGTATTGTTCTGCTTCGGTAAGTAGTGTTTTTGTCCGTTCAAAAAATGATATGATTCGATTCACTGATCCAGCAATGCCACCTAGAGCCGCCATTTTGCTTTCATCATTGGCCGCGAGAGATCTGGTTACAAAATCTGCATATAAAGCGCGCGGTGCATCATACCATACTGGATGAAAGTTTGGAATACTCAATGTAAGTGTATTTGGGCATGGTTATATGACAATGACCAGAGAGAACATAAAGTAAGTTGAGCATATTTATTTGGAATTTGGCATGGTTATATGGCAATGACCATACAAGATATAAGCAAGTTGAGCATGTTTATTTGGATTTTGGCATGGTTATATGACAATCACCATAACAAATATAAAATATGTCACGTTTATTAGGAGTTATTAGCATGTCTAAGGAAAGTTCGTAATAATGTCCAGTACGGCGCCCCATACCCCCGGGCATAAAATATTAACACTACTCACATAAACTTCCATGAGTGCTCAACACACAAGCTACAACCAAAAATTCCATTGTGAATTTCCAGAAATTTTCTGGGTGATTCTAACAATTTTCTGGTCGAATGCTCCAGAGTGCAAAACGATAAGTTGCACTTTGTGATTCCTGGGTTTAAATTGCAAATATATGTAGTAGAAAATTTATTTTATTATGGCTGAAGGTTGGTTAGTGTCAAACTGATTCGATGCTTGGGCAAAATTATGGTGGGATTATTGCGAGCTCACACTTGCAGTAAAGGGCACGCAACTGCTGTATAATCAAATGAATCTACTTTATTACTTGAATTATCAAGGTTCTTATAATTTATACATAATCGTGGTAGCTAACTTGTATGTGATACAAAACTCAGAGGATAAGAGTTTTTCCTCTGACATAAACACCTTAATTACAATACACCTTATTCCAAAATGGCTGCAATTTTAGTATTCTTTTGTTTACTTGCAAAGTAGCCCTTGTTGCCTCATTTAAGGGAAAGTATTTTGAATTTCGAGTTTAAGAACGAGGCAACAAGGGTTAATTTGCAAGAAAACAAAAGAATGCTAAAATGGGGGCCATTTTGGAATAAGGTGTATTAAAACTGCAATTTTTGCAGATATGGGTGAACACTTACCTTAATCCTGTGGAACTAGAAGCTAATCATCCTATGGTTATTTTGTTGTTGGAAGGAAGTAGTGTTTCAGCATGCCTTTAGACAAGAAGCACAAACTAGTTTTCTCTTTCCCTATATTCAGTGCGACACAGTAGGAATATTTTCACGCATATTTTAACAACAGAGACTTATACACAGATCATGTTTCCAGATGTAATTACATAATCAAAGCTTTTTCTAAAGTTGCTTGTCTCACTTTGTCACACTATGCTAAATGTAACAACATGCAAACAGAACACTGATATGTTGACACAGTCTCTTTATACGCCACAACAGCTGGGGCCTTGTACAAACCACAATGGCAGCAAAAACACTGGCAAGGGTTTCATAAGTGGCACAATTGCTCTGCACTTGTTTTATATCTTATAACAGCCTATTCAAAGCAAACAAGCACACCACAGGGGAATTATTTTTTTTGGAATTAACTTGCCAGACAAGTGGCAAGAAAGGATTTCACAAGGCTTAGAGAAAAAGTGAAGTGTTCATTTATTGCTCATAAACTCAGTAGCAATTTATCAAGTCAAAACAAAGAAAATCACAACCCTGAAGGAGGTTTGTATACCTGGCCTCAGTTAGCATTAGCATGATAATTTTTCTTTGTTTATTCTTTAGTTTTGTTTCGATTGACAAGATATATCAAATACTCCAGACATTGTTTCATTGGCTATCCAACCACCTCGAATTGGGTCAAAAATACTCCATTGCATGTTGTATTTTCAACTCTCTTCTTGGTTCAATCAAGCTCAATCAAGTTTATTGTCATACGTGAGGCATGGTTGCCCAGTTGCCTGAGCCAAGGGCTCATGTTTAAAACGTAAGACTATAAAACTATCTATGAGTAAAGCTATATGAAATGTATTAAAAATATATCAAGAACAGAACAATAGAATTAACAAATAAAGAAGCCTAAGCCGTGTATTACCCTGTGATAAAACACGATGGTCATTTGAGAACACGAGGGAAATGTAGAAAACATGAGCCGCAGGCGAGTGTTTTCTACATTTCTCCAGTGTTCTCAAATGACCGGAGTGTTTTATCACAGTGTAATACACGGCTTAGGCTTCTTCATTTGCTTTAAAATATAGATTTTGCGCGCACAAAACAATAAAACACGCTTTTTGTATGTGTTATACTCTGATAAAACATGGGTTTTTGACCAATCAGAGCGCGCGCAGGGTCCTATCTATATTTTAAAAATAAATAAATAGAGTCTAATTGAAATATAAAGATTACTTAAGATACTAAGATACTAGGGTAAGAATTACATTACCTGTTAAATAACAAATGGAAATATTTTTACGATATACAAGAGTTACAATGACAGCTGGGCCCTAATTTGCTAAAGTCAAAGGCCTTCAGGTCAAAAGCCTTCGGTGTTTGGATATCTCATGTTTGATATAAATTATTACCTAATACATCTTTCCAATGAATAACTCCTTTGTCTTTTTTCTTAGGCGCTACATGTCAAACAAGGAGCTTTTTCGTAAGATGATTATCAAAGCCCAGGAATTGATGGAACTCGAAAACTTATTGGAGGCAGTGGATTACAAATTGGCAAGCGACTTGCAATGGATGGGTGTCATGTTCTTGCTGCGGCTGATTCTTCTGCAGAGTTACTGGAGATGCTACCTGAGAATTTGACTGCAGTGGGAAATATTGTAGATGTTGATGATGTCCATTTGCTGCTGGAATATCCTGCACACTTTCCTTGGGGAAATTACATGTCACAAAGAGCTAACAGATTGGTGCTACATAGTGATGAACACAATCCTTACTTGAAATCAATGGAAAAATTTCAGGAGAAATTAAAATACTTTTTGCCATCAATATTAGTGGTTTCTGGTCTTCATATGCTGGACAACTTTCCAGTATTTAGTCCTGGTGACAGTGGTAAACTTTTAGAAAAGTTGTCATCTTTCCTTGAGACTGTGGATGTTCCAATCCATTTTGAAATGGCACCTTTCCACCAAGAAACATTCTTCAATGAACTTTTACAGTACATAATACCTTATTCAAGTTCAATTGGCATGAATGAACAGGAGCTTCCTAACTTGTGGAGTAAACTCCTTTACGGAAACATTACAGTTGTTTCAAGTCAGAAACCAAGGGTAGCAAAGTGCTAGATCTCATGAGAGATGTTTACAAGATTTCAAAAGGGAATTATGGAAAAGGAAGAAAGAAACAGCTGACTCGATTGCATGTCCATACTCTTGCTTTTCAGGTGATTCTAACCACTGACGGATCACACTGGAAAAATACCAAGGCAGCTGCTGCAAAAGCCTCTCTGACAGCAACAAGGCATGTCTGTGGCTCAAAGGAAATTGATCCCAAGAAATCTAAGTTATTTATGGATGATTCGTTTTCCAAGAGTATAGTTCCAGGTAGCCCTAGAGTTCAATTCAAGTCCAATTCACCTGTGTCTTGCTGGAATGAAGAAGATTACAAAATTTGTGTTGCTCCAGTGTTAGTTTGTACTCAAGTGTTGCAGACAGGAGGTGGTGGTGACCATATTACAGCAGGAGGCTTGGTATTACAGATTTAGGCTGTATAGCTATTATTTGGTATCAGTTCTTTCACTGGTGTGAAGAATATGTGAAGTAATTCATATCTGAACTGCAGTTGTACTAAGATGAAAGTGAAGAATGATCATCACAATAACTTGGAAAGCACCGAATATAATGAAGACAGCACCGCATATTTAATAAGACATAAGCACCGAGTATAATGCAATAAGCACCGAGTATAATGAGTTAATCACCGAATATAATAACATAACTACCATATATAATGACATAACCACCCAATATAATAAAAATAAGTATCATAAGACAGTTCTGGCGTGCCATATTGTTCCGCCCCCCGCGTGTTACCAAGGGTTTTTATTGCCCCGCAGGGTTTTTGGCCCCAGAGGGCCAAAATCCGAGGAGGCACCTTAGGACTCCCCGCGTAATAGAGAGAGAAGAAGAGAGAATGTAGGTATTTCCGGTATATAGCCGCAAAAAATCTCGATTTGATCGCTTGCACGCCCGCAAGGTATCGACGTTTTTCCCGCAAACGCTCATGGGAGGCCAGCAAAGGGACACGGGCGCGAGGACTTGCGGGATCGGCGTCTTTGCCACGAGCTTTGTCCTTGGTTTAGATCTCGAGTTCAAGCGTCCCTGAAAAGCGTTTGTATTTGCCGGCCTCCATTACTATTTCAGCGCGATCAAATAAGTTCGCTTCGAAATGGCCGAGATTATGACCTAAAACAAATTGAAAACGCTCTCAGAGTTCCTGAAGATGGATTTTGGGGGAAAAACAGCTCAGAGAGTCCTGAAGTATACTAGATCGAAATTCGAGGCCAGTGTGGTTCATTTGCGACTAAATAGCTAAATCAGTTTAGTAGAATTCTACTAGTATACTAATGCAAATGCTGTAATCTGATTGGCTGAGCCATTGCACACTATCAGCCGTTAGTGTGCAGTGGCTTGGTGTGGTCGACAAAAGTCCAACGTTTCCTCGTTTCTTCGAATTGAAATAACATTTGGAAACAAATGAATAAACAAAATTCATGAGAAGACTAAAAGGAGAGCATTTACGGTTTGCTGAATTAAAAAAGCTCGAAATTTTAGAAAGAAACTGATAAGCTGGCGTACACAACTAAAAATGTCAAATTGACAATTCAGTCCGCTCAAATCCTCTAAAGCGTGAAGCTAATTCTCAGACCAGAAATAATAGAAGTCGTTTTTTGAAGGAAATTTCAGTAGGAATTCTACTAAAACAATTAGATTATTCGCTCTCGATTTCTATGAGGCGATAGTTGATTCGGCCGACTATCACCTCATAGAAATCTCGAGCTCATAATCTAATTGTTAAATAGTACTTTCCGATCGTCAGAATTACCCAAGGATAACAATAAGGTGACAGGCCTGCGCGACTCCTATTCACGTGTAGTAGCCGCTTAGGAAGTTTTGCCCCTTTTGTATGGTACGATCGGAGGATCTTTGAATATTTCGCTAAGCACTAATCCTGTGTTTTCAGGGAGACATTTCGTCAGAGTAAAGCCGTTAGAGGTCATATTTCTGTGTGGCTTCCGCTGTTATCCGCTTGTAATTTGCAGAGTTTGACACCTCTGTTTTTTTTGCCAGTTTTTTCCTCTTGATATTGCAAGATATGTTTTAGGTTCTCTCAAATGTTAGCTCTGGAGGAATACAGTTTGAAATATTCCTTTGGCATCTCGTTTATTTGGATGGCTTATTTTCACTGAGTAATCTTACGGCAGGGATCCGAATGTAAATGTTTTGCGGCGTTTTCATTGAGGACAAAAAGCTTGACTCTAATTTGCATATATGGCGACTGTAACGCGATACTTCTGTTAACATTTCACTTCTGTTGTGCTTTCGAGATACGTTTGCTCGTAGACTCTTTTCTTTTCTAAGGATGTTATTTTTCCGGCCCAGACTGAATATTCTTATTTATCTGCCGATTTTAGGCTGAAAATATTCTTGTATTATTCTTACATTATAGCTTATGGCATTTTCGTTTCATTTAGAATGTGCATGTGCTCTGGACACCACTTTTCGTAGCGCGGCCAAGATGTCACGTCAAAATATATTCTTATATAAAAAAGAGTTCATATCAAGACAATTGTTTTGTTTTAGTATCTGACTTGAACAATAACGTTCAATATTATTGTTTCAATGAGCAGAAATAAAAGAAAGCGGGGGCAGCTTTAGTGATAACTATTACTAGTAATAGGTTCTAATTGGCTCTTGCATACGGCTGTTCTTTCGTGCACCGTGATTGGACGAGTGAATCTCGTGGAACCATGGTTACGCTTTCGATGAATGCCAGATACACAGAACAAACACGGCGGCGATCACGGAATTACCTGGAGAGGCATAATTAAATGTAAAAGTTTTACTGAAATGTTGTTCGGAGTTGCTAACGCAATGGTATGTTTATTTTCTTTGTCGCTTTGAACGTTCGGTTAGCATTGACAGCCCCACAGGATTTACATTTTAGGCACTTGTCATGTATGCATGTTTTGGTTTAGAACGAACAATAACCGCGACAATCGGCAGGCATCGAAAGATGAAAGATTTTCCGAAACCGGCAGGGAGATTAACAAAGACATCGTTGCCCCCAAAAGACTTTCACAGATTCCCGTTGTTCGGGAAGATTGTCAGATAGTTCGAACTGCTTTTCGCCGCTTCAAACGCTAATTCCGTGATCGCCGCCGGCCGCCGTGTTTATTTTGTGTGTCTGGTATTCATCGAGAGCGTAACCATGGTTCCACGAGATCCACTCGTCCAATCACGGCGCACGAAAGAACAGCCATATGCAAGAGCCAATTAGAACCTATTATAAAAAACCTTGGTAACACGCGGGGGGCGGAACAAGCTAACGTTCGCTGATTCGCAGACGGACTATACCGGGGTTAAGTTTCGTCTGCAACGTAGGCTTTTCGTAGTCAATACAGAAAATGACCAGTGAGAACAATGATTCGAAATATCTTTTGAGCAATTGCGTAAAGTAATTGCGTAGCCCCTAGTGATCAATGATGAAATCTTGATTCTTTGAATTTCGATTTCTTTACAATTAGCAGGTGTTTTAAAAATAGAAATGGTATCAACTTTATCGGAAAAACAGCGTCATTCACCTGAAGAAAAAAATACTGAAAATACATGTACATTTCTTAAGCACTGCATATGCACTGTTCACATAAAAATATCATAAAGTTTGTGATAAAACAAGCATGCCATTAGCTGCTGTATTTTCTCGAGAAGTAATAAATAACCAAACTCTGCAAGAAGGAGAAGATATATTTCCATTGGATTTGGGGATTTGGGCTGGAAAGACAGAGCTGTTTGTCACGGTCGGTCACGCAATCGCTTGTGTTTCCCCAGAAAAAAAATCACATCAGCTAAGAGCTCATTTATCGTGAATTATATGAGATGAATTTCATTGGATTTGTGATTAAGGTAGTAGGGTTTAATTTTTTTTGATGTTCGCTAGTAATTTCCATGGAAAAACAGTGGGCTCTTCTTTAGGTCTCACTCAATATCTTATTGTTTTTCAAATGTCATAGGAATTGCAATATAAAACCTGCAAAAGTTGTAGAATAAGCTGATTGCAACTGAATGTCTTCTGGGGTTATAGTTACGGCAAGCCGTTAGCTTCAAAATGCCTAATTTTAATTTTGCGCCTTATGTTTCAATGCCTGGCTCCGAAATCGACTATCGTCATTTTCTGCCGAAACAAAACACCATTTCACAAATGAACCACACAGCGATGAATAGTTCAATATGGACCACTAGTAGCCAAAGTTTGAGCGTTTTAAATTTGAAATTTGCTGCTCAATTTTTGATTTTTCTGGACACACTCTTAATATGCGATGCGCGAGCGAGATCTGGGGCGACCGGAAACAATAATGAAATCTTGTGTGAGCAGAATAGAAAATCCACTGCCCGTATTCCCCTCGTGTTAAACTAAACTTTTTATTAAACGTTTACGTAGTTGTTTCCGCGAGTTATTAAACTTTTCCGAAGAGCCATGTCAGTCTATGCATGTATCTCGACCGGTTAAAACGTCTTTTATTAAACCTTTATTGAACGTTAAAAATCTTCTATAAAACGTTCACGTAGCTGATAAGCTTTTCTGAAATTTTCTGTTGAATGGTTAAGTTCGAATTTCGATAATTCAATCAATCATTAAACAATTACAATTTTCTCAAATGTGATTAGGGCGTAAACTGCTATATTAATAATCTGCAAAGTTGTAATCGGAAAGTGTAATCGGACACCTGTAAATTGGACAGTTACATAAGCCAATCGTTTTAGGTCCTCCACAAAATCCGCCAATCACAACATTGATTACAATCGCTATAGCAACAATTCAAGAGACTGTTTTGCAAAATTGTTGAGGTTTAGTCTCCGTTGACTGTTTTGAAAAGAACTTAACAGCTATTCTCCATATTTTTAATTATAATATTTAAAAATGACTGTTAAAAGCTCTTCATCAAATTGAAACTTTGACTTTTGTGGAAATTATTGTAATTGTCATGATTACTTGGAAACACGACATCATGTCGTCCAATATTCAGTCTGTAGTAATACTCATGATCATAGTCTCTCAGAGACTGTCGTGATTATCAAATCGGACTCCTGCTTAGTGGTCGTCCAATTTTGTTAAGGTTATTCCTCACAATTGCACTGCGCATCCTTTCTGCGCATAATTTATGACGTCATTTAGCGCGCTCTCGTGCACGTGCACACTGAAAACATGGCGGATTTGCCTTGATATTGAGCTCTTTCAGTTGAAAAATGGCTATAGCTCACCAACGAGCATGGGCACCCCATTTTTTTTTCCAGTCATTGTAATCAACTTAACATAAACTTTGCTTGAGGAAAGACTGATCTGATTTCTATTGCTGAAAATTGAATAAATAGCGAAAATAGCAAGTAAACTGTGGTCTTTTCTATTTTGCCCTATGGTAACC
This sequence comes from Platygyra sinensis, assembly GCA_019787425.1. Lineage (NCBI taxonomy): Eukaryota > Metazoa > Cnidaria > Anthozoa > Scleractinia > Merulinidae > Platygyra > Platygyra sinensis. The sequence continues at coordinate 11,900 of JAHPZR010021051.1, read as the reverse complement.
ATGTCAAGAAATTTGGTTGAAATTTTAATCAAGGATTCTGCTTTCTGTCTAAATCAAATTTAAAAAGTTTATTTGTGTCCGATACAACACATTGACTCCAGTTTAATGCGTGTTCTCATGAGTCTCGGTCACAAAAATTTACAATTACTACTGGGAATGCGTTCTTGTAATAAGCGTTAAATAATGCCAAAATGAGTCATTTTTAATGCCCCAGTACTCCTTAATGAGTATGGGCACCCCCCTTTTTTATTTCAAAATTGAAGTTCTCATATGATAAATATTCAGTGGGCAAAGTTTGAACGAAAATCTATTGTCAGTTATATTTCAGGGGAATTACCTTAACCCTTTAATATTTCTTCTTCTTTTGAGGGCTTTCCTACAGTGGCAAGTTGTCACTGGTATGGAAGCGGAACAAATAATAGAAAGCTTGGCAAACTATGTATGGTTTTTAAGAGTACCAAATGCCGTTTGCATTTCACATCTACTTTTGATTGACAGATTAGTACCCTTGTGGATTTGTGACATCATAATTTGAATTTTTGGTTACATTTATAGACCTTCCAACCCCCATCACATGCAAATCTGGAGGTTTTGCAAAAAAGCCCGGAAAAACCTGGAGACTAGGACCTCAAACCTAGAGACTTCAAAAATATGCGTCAAATAAAAACGACAAATTATTTGTTTTAGTGTATTATTTACCTTATTAGTGCTCTTTGTTGTACTCTTTCGCTGCTTTTTTCGAAGGTTAAGCTTTCCCAGAGACCTTAGTGCACCGATGTTTGGTTGGAATGGGGCTGGCACTTAGGCTCAGTCGTCGGCTCAGTCTACAGCCGTGGGTGTCTCGGTGCACCTGCGATTCTCTGGTGGTGGGGAGGATCGCACCGCCATTTCCCTCACATATTAGTTTTGATGAATTCGGCTGAGCACAGATTTCTCGACATTCCTTCATACCTTCCGGAATTGTTCGGCAATTTTAAGGCTTTCTGATTCACTGTGAGATTAAGAGGCAAAACCGTGAGACCATGAGTTAGTCCCGGGGAGTTAGTATCCCAAACCTTGAGTCTCACGGTCAAACTGTGAGGGTTGCTATGACCTTTTTAGGACTCACATCTGAAACAACGATCAGTGACAACTTGACCGCAAAGGTTTCAGTTAATTAATGCATTAAATGGTTTGCAATATGTGCTTCTTTGAAGTTGACAGGTTTATTAAGCTAATTAGCTATTCTGTAATGTGCAAGAGATCACAAACTTGATTGAGATACAGTTGACACATTTTTAATGGTCTCTCTCTTAATAGCGGAGCTCCGGCGGCCCGAAGGGCTGCCAAGCGGAGCCCCATACTCATATAGGAAAGAAATGGAAACCCATGAGTTGATTTTCTCATGGTGATCATTGTTAGCGGCATTGCTCGTGGGCGCGTACGCACGACGACGACGACGACGACGACGACGACGGAGTCGCGCAACATGGCGGCCGGCCATACACCAAATAATAGCTTGACAGAGACATGCAACCTTGGTTTACTGTGTACTTCCCTTCCCCTTGGCAACTTTTTAAGAAATACCTCTCGCGAATTTTTAGCTACTCTAACATCCGGCGGACTCAAATATCTAGACAACCAACCAGATGATGAGGAAGACAAGCACTGTGATAGATTAGTGTCAAGAACACAACGTAATGCCCCGGCCAGGGCTCAAACCCGGACCGTTCGACCTGGAGTCCAGCGCACCAACCATTAGACCACCGCGTCTCCCACTCCCCTGTGAAGTGACCCGCTCGCATTTCCTCGTCTAATTCTCCTGACAGATCACTATTACCCGGACCTATTGAAATCCCAGTAATGTTGACAAAGAACATTAAGTACTACAAAGATCGGAGAGCACAAAACATCGGGTTAACAAGGTGAGCGGAAAGAAATCCATTTGGGCTTGAAATGTCTACTTTGATACTTTAAATATCAGCTATTATAAAAGATCGGAAGATCGATAAGTTTTAAAATTTTACGCCTTGACAACTAATGTTCGACTCAAGAACCCGACTTGTCGCGCCTACGTATTCAAAAGACTGCTATCGTACGTTTTTAATCAAATAAACAATTTTATTGTGGTTTTGATCGAAACCGTTGGCCAACAAACAAAAATACGAGACTCCGAGACCTCGCGGCCAAAAATTCGAGAATCCGTGACGCAAAGAAACACGTCTTCGAGATTTCGAGATCGGGACAAAAATTTCCGAGACCCTGAGTTTTCCAGGTACCATTCACCACCCCTTATAAAGTCATCGTTCTTCGGCGAACGAAACATTGCGCCCTTCACTGCGCATTACGAGTAGCACTGGGGACGAGAATGCGCATTACTGCGCATTACGCAAAACTTTGCTTACGTTCGCGGGGGGGGTCATCGCGGGGGGTAATCTGGTAATGTTTGAGTCGCGAGGTGAGGTGTTCTCGCCATTTTGACCATTTTGGAAGTGTATTTTCTAGTTTGAATTTCTAGAGTCGTGACTTGATATTTCTGATTTTTATCGAGCCAAAAATTTTAAACGTTACAATGTCTGTGCGGCGTCAGTTAAAAAACGTAGTAAACAATTACTCCAATGCAGAAGTTAAGGTTCGTGAAGCAACCTCAAACGATCCTTGGGGACCGTCAAGTTCTGTGATGACGGAGATTGCAGATGCAACTTACAACGTGGTTGCCTTTTCGGAGATCATGGGAATGATTTGGAAAAGACTCAATGACCATGGAAAAAATTGGCGGCACGTTTACAAGTCGTTGGTTGTTTTGGATTATATTATAAAGACTGGCTCTGAAAGAGTGGCTCAACAATGTCGGGAGAACTTGTATGCAATTCAAACTTTAAAAGATTTTCAATTTATTGACAAGGACGGTAAAGATCAAGGAATGAACGTGCGTGAAAAAGCTAAGCAGCTTGTCGGATTATTGAAAGATGAAGATCGGCTGAAGAGTGAAAGGTCTCGAGCGTTGAAAGCGAAAGAAAGATTCGCTCAAGCTAACTCAGGGATTGGAAGCGATTCATTAAAGGCGGGTAACTTGCGAGATTCAGGCAGCACATCCGATTTGCGCCTTGAGAGTTCATCAGCACCAGCCTCAACTGTGCCTACAAGCCGTTCATGGGAGCCAGGGAGAAAAGTTATGGGTAGCGATATGGAAACCTGCCGTCCATCAAATGCTAATGAGGAAGAGTTACAGTTGCAACTAGCCTTGGCACTAAGCAAGCAGGAGGCAGAAGAAAAAGAGAAATTAGAGGAGAGGGATGATCAGCGCCTACAACTGGCCATCAACCAAAGTCAACATGTGCCTCCAACTGGGGAGCCAACACTCTTTGATGTTGCAAGTAGTGGAGTGAAGATGCCAGCACAGGATACTCTTGATCCCTTTGGTTCTACATCAGTGGCAGTTCCAATACCCCCAGTGTCACAACCTGATCCTTGGAGTAGTGGTACCACGGCAACTATTAGCACACCTTCTAACCCTTGGGAAACTTGTACTGTTCCTCAGTTGCCCATGGAAACAACACAGAATTTGTTTGGAGCTTCTAATGGAACATCTGCTGTAGGAGCTATGGTTGGAACCCCAGATCCCTGGGGAACAACACCTGTACCTGCTGCTACAACTATGGCTCCACCTCCAAATGACCCTTGGGGGGAAGGAAACACATTTCCTGCAGCTGTAGTATCGCAGTCTCAAGGGCCATGGGAACTTACCCAGACTGAAAGTTTCAGTGCTTTTAACCAAACTAATACTGTTCAACAGCCCTTGGATCCGTATAACTTGCCAAATCAGGGCCAATTACCCGAACACAAAAAACAACCTGATGCATTTTTGGATAATAGGGTTTCCAACTTGGTGAATTTAGATCTGCTCACTAAAAAGCCTGATCCTGTTATAAACCCATTCGTGTCCAGCCAGCCATCAGCATCCAGGTCAACAAATCCGTTTGTGCAAGATAAACCTCAAGCACCCACATTGAATCAGCTTCGGGAGCAGCCTGTTGCAGTGCAAAGCAGTATGCCAGGTATCGGTGGAGAGATGTTATTACCTGCACCACTTATCCCTGATTCTGGTTCAAGTGCTCAAAACACAGCTCAAAGTAATCCATTCTTATGAAGAAGTAGGCATCAGATCTCAGGGATAAAAGTAAGTTGTTTGATTTGTCCTTATTCCATTACCTGTTTAAAATGTGAAGTTTGAGGATAACGTTGTTATGCAATGTTGGTCAAACAAAAGACACTTATGCCCGGGGTCCCCTCGGGCTTAACATTGATAGAATACATGTAGATGCATTATATGGCAAGGTGTTTGAGGTAAGTCCGAGCATTCTGATTGGTTCTTTCATGGATGGGATTTTGGTGTGTATGTTTTTAACTTGGAAAATATATTTTCCAAGTTGTAGTTGTGGACCCCATTTCACTCCTTCACTCCATCACTTACTGTTAGACATTTGGAAACCCGGGGGGAGCTGCTAAATGAAACTTGAAGGCAATGAATGCTCGTCGGAAAATTTGAATTTAACTCCTACAGGAGACTGATGTGGGCGTTGCCTGAGCTTCATTATACCCCTAAAAGATACGACTTAAAACGGAATAGGTTCGATTACTAGCTGTTGCTCAAGGGAGGATCCCGTGGGCACTTGTAGACCCGACTTGCATAATCGAGAGATCAGCAGAAATCAAGCCTGAAAACAGAAATTAAATAAGAGCGTTCCTTGTAATTATTATTTCTTCTAGTGCACCCTAAACGATACTTTGACAGTCCCCCCCCCCCCCCCCCCGGGGTTTTGAACATGTGCCGTTTAAAACCGTTTCATGGTCGGTTGCACCGTGTCAAGTTAGTTATTCTTTGAATTTTGACCTAAGTACTCAATATCTTATCGCAAAAATGCTCAACATTGAATAAATTCTTGCACGAATGTTTTTTTTTTAAATAGAAGCTATTTGTAATTATATAAGTCTCTCATTTCCCCAAAGTGCCCACTTATACAGGTTTAACCATACTCGATTGTCTCAAAAGAAATAGGAATACATAATGGACATTATTATTTGTCACAAAATGGATGAGCCGTATGAGTTTTCAAATGATTCAAGCTGTGATTAAATGTTTTGAAAGATCAATTGTAGATAAAATTGAGGAGAATTTGAACGACGTGTCCTACCGTTTACTTATACGACTAGTAGTTGCTGCGAATGAAGCTTATGTGGAAGATGTTTTTGTGCCATTAAGGAAGTATTGTAGAGGGATAGTGTACATGAGCTACTAGATTAGATTATTTTGCCAAAGGCTAATGGTTAAAAACTCATCGAGTATTCAGGGTTGACCGCGACAGCATCAGGTCATGTTTACTTTATGACAATAAGATATTTTGTATCTGTTTTCAATTGATGTTTACTGGAATGCTCCTCCGTTAAACTGACAAAACTGCTTGTTAGATGTTTTTAAAAATGCTCCTTGAAAATAGTTTTACGTTAACTTACCGTTCGAACGACTTTTTAATACTGTTTGTTCTGAAAGCTCATCCGCAGTCACGCTTTTACTCCACGCTGATTGGGTAATACTAAAGAATCCATCCAATCAGGGTGGAGCAAACAGCGTGACTCCTTGGCACACGAAATCTCGGCGCAGATGCAGGTCGCTTTAACAGCTGCATTTCTTGAAAATCATATGGCGGTTAGCACTTGGATTTTAAATAGATCTTCGATTGAATGCCATGAGAAGAAGCATCAACTTCTCAGTTTATCTTGTGTTTGATTTGGAAGCCGGGTGATTCAAATTTCTGGTTGAAAATCTGTTTGGCGCTTCAAATTTCTTGGTGAAAATGTGCTTGGGGCCTTCGATCCATTTTCCAAGTTGAGTGGCTCATAGCCACTTTTATTGGTTTTTGAGAGCCAGCAAATTCTAAACAAGCATGGGCTGAGTGCCATATAATAAACTACTTACTAACCCACAGCTACATGTAGCTCAAGCCATACTGGGGAATATTATACAGACCTCACTGCACTAAGTCTGTACTCCCACAACTGAAGCACTAAGAACAAAACAACTGTTTACACAGAATGGTCTTCAAGAAACATGGCCATATTACTACCTCCAGTGTATAACCCAGCCTGTTCTATGAAGTTCAAATACTGTAGCTGTAGAAATTTTCCTAGATCACTACACCTCTAGGCATTTATCACTGACCGCTTCGTACTTCCTCTCTTGGGTGTGTATAAATTGACAGCACACAATACATGCAAAAGTGATGACATTTCAATGCCATTTCTAAAATTCTGTCTAGAAAATTGGACAATAAACAAACAGATGCTTAATTGTAACTAGACGACAATGGATAAAAGCCAGTCAGTAAAAAATGTAGACTGCAGCCTGCAGACCGGGCACACAATACAGACAAGGTACAAGATGAAGACTGCAGACCAGGTACAAAATGCAGACTGAGAATAAAGACTGTTTTTCTTGAAATACACGATAATACATCATTTTTTAACATACCCAGTATCAGGCAACTGCTTTCCGCAGTCATGTTTCACAAAAATTTGGCCTGTTTCTTCATACATCTTGTTTTCAACAATGCAAGGTCATGCTACAGTGCAGCTCAGATATATCGAAGCAAAATATACGCATAATTCGCGTCAGCCCAATTACCATACATGCGTATGCATATACGTACATATGTGTATACAGTATGTGCGTGTTTGCCTTATTAGTATGTATGAGCTAACCTATTGTTTCCTCTTTTCTTAACTGATCATTGTTTCTTGCCACAAAGCAAGAAAGAGTTCGCATTATTTTGAATATGTGTATACTGCCTACGCGTATACAGTATATGTGCGTATATCTTCAGACTAGATTTAGCAAAATGTTAGCTGAAACTACATGTAACATTTTGAGTTGGGCACTTTAACAGAAAATTGTAACTGACTGAATATTGTTAAAAGGAAATTATCTCACTGTTAAATCAAAATTTACTGTTTTTTGTCAAATAGGACTGGGAATACACCCTTCAACAATCCCATCTTCATGGAGCAAACACAACTGAAAGATAACATTTTTTCAACACAAGGAAACTTGGTCCAAGCAAGTGACTTGGAAACGGTTGCTGAAACACACAACTTTCCTTGAAGAAAGATAAAAATAACAAAATGTGAGCGGTACACCAGAGAAACTTCGATAAACAATTCTTTCATCAGGGAAAAAGTATTTTACCATTTGAATGAACAGTGACGTTTTAACAATATGCAAATTTAGCTTCTAAGCCTTTTTCATTCTCATAAAAATAATATGTCTTGTTTGACCAACAATGGATCATATAAAGAAACTTATAGGAATGCATAACAAAGAGACACTTGCGTAAAAATGTAAATGTAAATTTAATGTCAAATACAGGGAGTGCTTGCGCGATCAGCTTAGTCAGAGGGTCATGATAAAATGCTTGACAATAATCCAGATCGAACTGAGTATATACGCACGTACAGGTATGTGCATGTATTGGCATACCTGTATACCCAAAATAAACTTGTATAATACGCGTATGTGTAGTTCGAATATAAAAAGTATCTGAGCTGCACTGTAGTTATAAATATAATCTGAAGCTGTTATAGTTTCCTCACCTCTTGTGCGAGGTCAGTAGTAAACCCAAATGAAATGCAATATTCAAGAAACAATGATCAATCTGTGTATTTTGTTGCCAAGTGCAGACTTGACAGCCTGTGAGCAGGCTCTTTTTAGACCACGGCTCGACTTAAGAAAAAAAAACCTTGGGGTCAGCTGGCTGCTAAGTTTTTAGATGTGGTCGCCAGGACAAATGTTTTGGTCACCAAAACTTTTCGGCCTTTCGGGCCAAAACGTTTTACTTCTGTGCTTTGTTGTGGGAGTACAGACTTAGTGCAGTGAGGTCTGTATAATATTCCCCAGTATGGCTTGAGCTACATGTAGCTGTGGGTTAGTAAGTAGTTTATTATATGGCACTCAGCCCATGCTTGTTTAGAATTTGCTGGCTCTCAAAAACCAATAAAAGTGGCTATGAGCCACTCAACTTGGAAAATGGATCGAAGGCCCCAAGCACATTTTCACCAAGAAATTTGAAGCGCCAAACAGATTTTCAACCAGAAATTTGAATCACCCGGCTTCCAAATCAAACACAAGATAAACTGAGAAGTTGATGCTTCTTCTCATGGCATTCAATCGAAGATCTATTTAAAATCCAAGTGCTAACCGCCATATGATTTTCAAGAAATGCAGCTGTTAAAGCGACCTGCATCTGCGCCGAGATTTCGTGTGCCAAGGAGTCACGCTGTTTGCTCCACCCTGATTGGATGGATTCTTTAGTATTACCCAATCAGCGTGGAGTAAAAGCGTGACTGCGGATGAGCTTTCAGAACAAACAGTATTAAAAAGTCGTTCGAACGGTAAGTTAACGTAAAACTATTTTCAAGGAGCATTTTTAAAAACATCTAACAAGCAGTTTTGTCAGTTTAACGGAGGAGCATTCCAGTAAACATCAATTGAAAACAGATACAAAATATCTTATTGTCATAAAGTAAACATGACCTGATGCTGTCGCGGTCAACCCTGAATACTCGATGAGTTTTTAACCATTAGCCTTTGGCAAAATAATCTAATCTAGTAGCTCATGTACACTATCCCTCTACAATACTTCCTTAATGGCACAAAAACATCTTCCACATAAGCTTCATTCGCAGCAACTACTAGTCGTATAAGTAAACGGTAGGACACGTCGTTCAAATTCTCCTCAATTTTATCTACAATTGATCTTTCAAAACATTTAATCACAGCTTGAATCATTTGAAAACTCATACGGCTCATCCATTTTGTGACAAATAATAATGTCCATTATGTATTCCTATTTCTTTTGAGACAATCGAGTATGGTTAAACCTGTATAAGTGGGCACTTTGGGGAAATGAGAGACTTATATAATTACAAATAGCTTCTATTTAAAAAAAAAACATTCGTGCAAGAATTTATTCAATGTTGAGCATTTTTGCGATAAGATATTGAGTACTTAGGTCAAAATTCAAAGAATAACTAACTTGACACGGTGCAACCGACCATGAAACGGTTTTAAACGGCACATGTTCAAAACCCCGGGGGGGGGGGGGGGGGGGACTGTCAAAGTATCGTTTAGGGTGCACTAGAAGAAATAATAATTACAAGGAACGCTCTTATTTAATTTCTGTTTTCAGGCTTGATTTCTGCTGATCTCTCGATTATGCAAGTCGGGTCTACAAGTGCCCACGGGATCCTCCCTTGAGCAACAGCTAGTAATCGAACCTATTCCGTTTTAAGTCGTATCTTTTAGGGGTATAATGAAGCTCAGGCAACGCCCACATCAGTCTCCTGTAGGAGTTAAATTCAAATTTTCCGACGAGCATTCATTGCCTTCAAGTTTCATTTAGCAGCTCCCCCCGGGTTTCCAAATGTCTAACAGTAAGTGATGGAGTGAAGGAGTGAAATGGGGTCCACAACTACAACTTGGAAAATATATTTTCCAAGTTAAAAACATACACACCAAAATCCCATCCATGAAAGAACCAATCAGAATGCTCGGACTTACCTCAAACACCTTGCCATATAATGCATCTACATGTATTCTATCAATGTTAAGCCCGAGGGGACCCCGGGCATAAGTGTCTTTTGTTTGACCAACATTGCATAACAACGTTATCCTCAAACTTCACATTTTAAACAGGTAATGGAATAAGGACAAATCAAACAACTTACTTTTATCCCTGAGATCTGATGCCTACTTCTTCATAAGAATGGATTACTTTGAGCTGTGTTTTGAGCACTTGAACCAGAATCAGGGATAAGTGGTGCAGGTAATAACATCTCTCCACCGATACCTGGCATACTGCTTTGCACTGCAACAGGCTGCTCCCGAAGCTGATTCAATGTGGGTGCTTGAGGTTTATCTTGCACAAACGGATTTGTTGACCTGGATGCTGATGGCTGGCTGGACACGAATGGGTTTATAACAGGATCAGGCTTTTTAGTGAGCAGATCTAAATTCACCAAGTTGGAAACCCTATTATCCAAAAATGCATCAGGTTGTTTTTTGTGTTCGGGTAATTGGCCCTGATTTGGCAAGTTATACGGATCCAAGGGCTGTTGAACAGTATTAGTTTGGTTAAAAGCACTGAAACTTTCAGTCTGGGTAAGTTCCCATGGCCCTTGAGACTGCGATACTACAGCTGCAGGAAATGTGTTTCCTTCCCCCCAAGGGTCATTTGGAGGTGGAGCCATAGTTGTAGCAGCAGGTACAGGTGTTGTTCCCCAGGGATCTGGGGTTCCAACCATAGCTCCTACAGCAGATGTTCCATTAGAAGCTCCAAACAAATTCTGTGTTGTTTCCATGGGCAACTGAGGAACAGTACAAGTTTCCCAAGGGTTAGAAGGTGTGCTAATAGTTGCCGTGGTACCACTACTCCAAGGATCAGGTTGTGACACTGGGGGTATTGGAACTGCCACTGATGTAGAACCAAAGGGATCAAGAGTATCCTGTGCTGGCATCTTCACTCCACTACTTGCAACATCAAAGAGTGTTGGCTCCCCAGTTGGAGGCACATGTTGACTTTGGTTGATGGCCAGTTGTAGGCGCTGATCATCCCTCTCCTCTAATTTCTCTTTTTCTTCTGCCTCCTGCTTGCTTAGTGCCAAGGCTAGTTGCAACTGTAACTCTTCCTCATTAGCATTTGATGGACGGCAGGTTTCCATATCGCTACCCATAACTTTTCTCCCTGGCTCCCATGAACGGCTTGTAGGCACAGTTGAGGCTGGTGCTGATGAACTCTCAAGGCGCAAATCGGATGTGCTGCCTGAATCTCGCAAGTTACCCGCCTTTAATGAATCGCTTCCAATCCCTGAGTTAGCTTGAGCGAATCTTTCTTTCGCTTTCAACGCTCGAGACCTTTCACTCTTCAGCCGATCTTCATCTTTCAATAATCCGACAAGCTGCTTAGCTTTTTCACGCACGTTCATTCCTTGATCTTTACCGTCCTTGTCAATAAATTGAAAATCTTTTAAAGTTTGAATTGCATACAAGTTCTCCCGACATTGTTGAGCCACTCTTCAGAGCCAGTCTTTATAATATAATCCAAAACAACCAACGACTTGTAAACGTGCCGCCAATTTTTTCCATGGTCATTGAGTCTTTTCCAAATCATTCCCATGATCTCCGAAAAGGCAACCACGTTGTAAGTTGCATCTGCAATCTCCGTCATCACAGAACTGACGGTCCCCAAGGATCGTTTGAGGTTGCTTCACGAACCTTAACTTCTGCATTGGAGTAATTGTTTACTACGTTTTTTTAACTGACGCCGCACAGACATTGTAACGTTTAAAATTTTTGGCTCAATAAAAATCAGAAATATCAAGTCACGACTCTAGAAATTCAAACTAGAAAATACACTTCCAAAATGGTCAAAATGGCGAGAACACCTCACCTCGCGACTCAAACATTACCAGATTACCCCCCGCGATGACCCCCCCCGCGAACGTAAGCAAAGTTTTGCGTAATGCGCAGTAATGCGCATTCTCGTCCCCAGTGCTACTCGTAATGCGCAGTGAAGGGCGCAATGTTTCGTTCGCCGAAGAACGATGACTTTATAAGGGGTGGTGAATGGTACCTGGAAAACTCAGGGTCTCGGAAATTTTTGTCCCGATCTCGAAATCTCGAAGACGTGTTTCTTTTGCGTCACGGATTCTCGAATTTTTGGCCGCGAGGTCTCGGAGTCTCGTATTTTTGTTTGTTGGCCAACGGTTTCGATCAAAACCACAATAAAATTGTTTATTTGATTAAAAACGTACGATAGCAGTCTTTTGAATATGTAGGCGCGACAAGTCGAGTTCTTGAGTCGAACATT
>JAHPZR010021047.1:25000-28855 GCA_019787425.1 Platygyra sinensis | reverse complement strand
TAAAAGTGGGAGTATTTTAGGAACTTGATATCTTAGCCCAGTACCCAGTGCATTTTGGTATAATGGAAGGCCTGGTTACCTCTTTATGCCAGTCTTCCAAGCTTGAATATAGTTCTTGGATTTGCATTACACTATTTACACTATTTACCGTGCGAATCTTACATTACAAGGACACGCTTACGATATAAAGCAATGTAATAACTTACACTACTATCAGTTCTTACTTACTTACTATTTTTTATTTAAATTACTTATAAATACGTTGGGGGATTAGTCTGTTACAGTAATCTACGTTTTTACTTACAATTGCAATACACATTTTGATACTGAAAGATCAACCAAGCAAAGCAAGAAAAACAATTCTAAAAACATACGCTACTGAAAATTGAAATTAAGAAAAACGCTACTTATATATAGTGAAAAACTGTGACCGAGGGCTTCAAACCCAGAGGCACATATTTCGGATTATTCGCGCTTGCAAATTATGCATATTATTTCAATTGTCAATCAATAATTCATTCATTCATAACAATGTTTGATGTTCTTACCAGTTCAATCTTCAGGCTAAGATTCAAGCGGTAAATTACTTTTCTAAAACTAACACAAAGTTTTCATGATCTCCTTCGATGGTAAAAAACTTAAAGCCAGAAGCACCACCATTGGCTATTGCAAACCACTACGTTCGATGCGTACGGGCCTTGGGTGGACAGAGTTTGGTTTAGAACAAAACGTTTTGTTCTCCATCTTGTAAACAACAGACTTAGCTTTTTTTTTCCAAGTTATCGCCATTGTAATTCGCAAACACCAGAAACAGATCGTCACCAATCGAAAAGAGTTTGACATCCGTGGCACCTTTGGTGGGAATTTCTTGCAACTTTTCAAAGAAGTGAAGGCCTTGCTTACAGCCTGCTGTAAATAACATAAGACCCACTAGTAAATAACATAAGACCCACTAGTGAATAACCCTTTTCACAGTTATCTACATTACAATTTAATCCAGAATTTGAGGTAATTTCCTGCAATTTTGTAATTTTTTCAACCCAAAATTGCCTCGAATCCGCTTTGGATTTCATTGTAATGCAAATGACAAAAGTTAAACGTGAAAAAGGGCTTTTTCGAATCCCCACTAGAAGAAACCTAGGGCAAGTCTCATCTCGTAGTTATTTGTCAGGGACTGTTACGAAGGACAAAACACCTTCCCCAGATTTCTTTCTCGTTTCTAAAGTCCTTAGCGGATACCTTTTAACGCAACTGTAATCGTGTAACCTACAGAGACTCTGTGTAACAAAATGCTACATTTTGTGAAATAATTAATTCCATAGTTGATGTCACATAAATATACAGAAGAACGAAATATATTCGCACTGCTTGAATGCCTTTTGTGCTTATGCTCTGGTCTCCTAAATGGCTAATGTCTGTGTTTATGCGCTAGTGAAAACCAGTCTGTATAATCATAGTTACCAACTATGGTATAATTATCCTTTTATTGAAAACTGGATCATTGGATAATGCCAATTCGAGAGTTTTCATTGGCTTAGCCATCATGGTATATGAGCCATTATACCATGATCTACAAACATGGCGAGCGTGTGCGTGAATTTTTTGGGCCTTTTTGTTTTTATTGTAGTCTAGTTTTCTATATTTTGGGGTCGCTACGCTCCTCGTTGGCTATCTATCATCTCATATCCAACGCGCGCTCATGGAATAATTGTTAATTAGACCAGCCAAGTGACCCATCAGACTGACACTTCTCTCAGGTTTCTGTCGCGAGGTGAGGTATTGATTCCCCTCCCCTAGCCTAGCTATTGTAGGCGCTTCCGCGTATGTTAGGATTTTTTGGCATTATTTGGTTAACAAGTTTTTTCAGGCCTTTTCTGTAAAAAGAATTGCTAACATTATTTTGCATTTTGCATCACTTTGATCTAGCTTTCAACTCTCAAGAAAATATTTAAATGCTTAATTTTAGAATTCAAAAGAATTGCCATAATTTCCTTTTGTGTTCGAGAGAAAGATTTCTGTAACAGTATGAACTGAGCGCATCTAAACTGACTCAAAAGAATAGAGGGGGTAAGTTTCTAAAGAAAACTATGGTGCTGCGTCGGTGGGAGTATTACAGGATAATTTGGTTTTATCAACTGAGTTGATAATGTGAATTAGCCACCGTAAAGAGATTCGAAGCTGATTCGCTCCGACGAAGGGCTAGCGCTCGAAACGTCAGCTTTCGAATCTCTTTACGGTGGCTAATTCACATTATCAACTCAGTTGACTCAAAAGAAGTCTGGACCTAGCTGGTCAGCGGTTAACTTTCAGAGGTCTTTAACGCACTTGCTCAAACACGATGGCGTCGGCCTGCGCCACGCCATCTTCTCGAGACTTGCAGCTCATAGAAGGAAATTCTGACGGAGAACATAGACCAGTCCCTTCAGTGATAGCTCGATATGCAGGATCCAGTCACATGGTACGGAATAAAATACGCTGGGACGCCAATGACGCAGTGGGACTTCCAGCCCGACTTTCCTTTGTTTTGAAAGTCCCACTGCTCCATTTGCGTCCCAGCGTAATTTATTCCGTACCATGTGACCGGATCCTGCAAAGGGCCTATTGCAGACAAGTTAGCATATCCGCGAATGCAATACAAATTTCAGCTCCGCGTCTTACCTTGATCACAGGGAGTCGCTTTAGGTTGCTGAAATGAAAATATTTAATAGCATAATCAGATATCGTTTTACATTTCTTTTCACTTCTGTTACTGTTGTTGTACAATGTTGTTTTGTTGTATCTAATGCAAAGAGTTTATACTCTAAAACTTAGTGAAGAATGATCATCGCAGTAAATTCTACCAATTGAAGCAATTGGAAAGCAGCCTGAAAAAAATCAGAGCTCCAACGGAATTCGAAACCGTGACCTCCTCGAAAAGCCGGTGCGATGCTTTACCAACTGAGCTACAAAGCCACACTTTGGTAGTGAGTTCATATCTTCCCGTGAGGTGGGAAATGATGTGAAGTATATATGAAATAATTCATATTTGAACTGCGAGTGTGGGACGGACACTTCTTCCGGCCCCTCTCCAATTGCTCAAATTGCAAAACTTACTGCGATGATCATTCTTCACTTTCATCTACAATCGCAGTTCAAATATGAATTATTTCATATATATACTTCACATCGTTTCACTCCTCACGGGAGATATGAACTCACTAAATTGACCTCGCTTCCAATGTGTGCACGTGGCTTCACAGCTCAGTTGGTAGAGCATCGCACCGGTATTTCGCAGAAGTCACGGGTTCGAATCCCGTTTAAGCCCTGATTTTTTTCAGGCGTCTTCTTTCCACTTGCTTAAATTGGAAAACTTACTGCGATAATCATTGTTCACTTTCATCTATAACCGCAATTCAAATATGAATTATTTCATATATACTTCACAACCTTACTTATCTTGCTCACAAGCCCATGTCGCCACAGATCGTACTGACGCTTTTATTTACAAAGCTTTTACAATGAAAGTTTGTAAACTGAGCTTATAAAACAAAAAACTAACCTAACATAAAATATCCACTGCAATATCAAACAGCAACAATGAGACGACCAGGACGTGAGATACCTTACAAGATGCCTAACATACCCCGTAACGATACAGAAATACACACAGAGACATGAAAAAAAAAAAACGAAAAACGGCGTCGAATGAATCAACAGTTTACAACTGAATACAACTGACGTAAATATATATAAGGATAAAAACATCTCGAAGCCTGTGTACCTACGATTTGTTTTTCAGTGACTGAACAGCTTTCACTAAACGTTCATGCATAATTTGCTTGTGTTCCCAGTGAAAACATGGCTTCACAGATTTCT
>JAHPZR010021047.1:12500-17500 GCA_019787425.1 Platygyra sinensis | reverse complement strand
AACAGAGGTTACGTGGATATTTGGCAAGAGGCCGTGTGTTTAAAGTCAAGTGTATTTACAAGATTAGCGCGTGCTTGTTGAGAAGTCCTGTGTGGAAATACTGCGTTCGTGTGGATTAAATATTCTTGTTGTGTTTCCAAGATCCCTGTGTTCTGATTAGACTACAAACTATACCTACCAATAGAAGCATCGAACCTGCAACAGACAGTTTCAAACATACAAATAGGAAAAAAAAAACACAGGCTTCCACCATTGACATTGCAGACGATTTTACCGACCGCAACACAAATAGAAAGCGTAATTATTTTGAATCAATAATTAAACAATTAGTGAACTCGGCTTTCTCGGAGGGTGTTATAGGCCTCAAGCCTACGGCTTCGGCGGATAATACCCTCTAGTCCGACGGTATAACTCGAAATTTCAGACAAATTCAGCACTTTTTGATACAAACATGAAACTAGGCACGCTGATAGCAGTCACTATTACAAAAATTTGCAGATATAGTGTCAAGCCGGAAATGCACCAGTTTCCATGGCAAACAAAATGTTAATTAAAATTCATAAAATTTCTTTGTTTCTCCTAGTCTTCTAGCAAATACTTTGATTTCAGTTGTTTTAACTTGTTTTCCGTGTTCCTTATGCCTTATCACATGCAACGCTATTCTTAATTAGGCGTAGCCATAGCAACAAAAAAGAAGGAATAAGCTACGTTTGTTGAAAATCACAAAAGGGCTCTGCGTCCTATCGGTGGGCGTCCTGTCGGGAAGATGATTATATGCAGTAAACCATAAGTTTTATGCGTGGTTTTGATTTTGAAGTGTTTTTACATTTGCGTATTGCCGTACCACAACAAGCTTATTCACGAATGCATTGTCCGTCACACACACAAAGCGGTGTACATGGAAGACTTGCTTTTACACATTTGCATCTTTTGCTGCAGCTCTTTTTGCAGCCAGTAGGGTTGTCCACCTTGGATGCATATGAGAGTCCAGCCCAATCGGTGGGGTCAGGAAGCACAGGGGTTGGAATTGTTGCCTGTCCCCACACGTATCCTCCTTGACAAGTGGCCCGCATCACGTGCTGTTTAAGAGCGTCATGAGTGGGTTGAAGTCCTTCTAATTTAAACAAATACTTTCGGGCGTATTTAATACATCTGTTTCTGTCTAGTGTCTTAGTTACTCGCTCCTTCGCTCGTTAGATTTTTTTCGAATAGTTCAGCCAGGAGGGAGGGGGTGACTCTATTGTTTTCGATTATCTGTCAGAGACCGACTGATCACTGCCAGTGTGTCGTCACATAGCAACAAGTCGAAGCTTCCCTCGGCTTGCCCAGATTTGGTGTCGGGACTCCATTAAATTCAAACAAAAAGAGGATAATACAAGCTGTTATTACGCTATTATTCACTAATTTCGAATAAGTGTGCAAGTTTGTGGTGGATATTGTCTGTGAGTACAACTGTTTGTTGTTTTGTGTGCGTTTTTTGTTGCAAATTTTATTGAAAACAAATCTGGTCAAGTGCGGTTACCGCCATCTTGAATTCCGGTCAAGTAAAGGTCACCCAAAACGCCTGCCGTTTTCTCTTCAAGGTTTCAACAGAAATACCTCATAATAGGAGGTTTTGTTCCTTTTAGATATAACTTTCTAGCCATTGTTAGTTTTTCTCAATGTGATGAGCCATTTTGCTTAACAATCGTTTTGAATGCAAGGGCGTACATGTCGGTTTGATTTCTCGCGTGTTAAACTCTGTTGGATTGGTGAAAGGTCAAGAGTGTCTATGTTTACCAGCTGTTAGCTGGTTGAGTGCTTGAGTTTTTTAATTTCCTGAGGTAGATGACAGCCTGTGTGCTCCAGAAGGGCTAAACTTCAAAATACCCGGCCACGATTGCGTGACATTAAATGTTACCGTAGTCCCGCAGTCAATAAATATCTGCATATGGAAACAAAAGAGAAAAACTTAATGTATACACGAAACAAGCGAGCTACACATGAATATACCTCGTTCTAAAATCCATCAGCCCAAACAAGCGCGCTACACATGAAAAGACTTCGTTCTATAATCTATGAGCCGAAATCCGGAATTTTAATATTCATTTTTTCCTCTGCAGGACTGCGGGAGCAATAGTTAATACTTTCATAGCAATAGGTTTACTCGCGTTCATCAGCCCATAAATTACAAACACACTGCGGGACTACGGGACCAAGCGTTCAATGTCTCGCAATCGTGGCCACGTATTCTGAAGTCGCTCTCCAAATGCCATTCCATTACTTTTGAAGGGATTGTTGAGACGAACCATAAGTACTGAAGGCTTAATTCCCGGCACAGAGCAAAGTTATTATACCATGTACCAAAACCTCCTATTCTGGGATCAGGACATCTCCACATTTCTGCGTGGGTTCCGGGAAAACGTTGTCAATCCATTAAACTTTGTCGACGTCCCAGCCACTTGTTGGTATGTTTCTACTCAAAATATGAGGCACCGATGCATGAGGCACCGATGCATGACGTGACAGCACACTGGCAGTTATGACTTAATCGCTGATTTGCCTGGAGACGCCCCCCCCCCCCCTCCCCCTTCCTGGGTTTAGCTGTAGACGGCGCGTATTCATTATGACTAAGTTGGGTAATTAAGGCTGGTTACACTGCCACATAAGCATAAACATAAGCAGCGTACTAACACGAAGTCACAAAGGCACAGGGATAAGAAAAATGAATCTTTTCCATTCTCTCATGCTTTTGGTTAAGCGCACTACTAGTGAAAACAGTACGTACAAGACAAATACTGAGTGGGATATTTCTTCTTATGTTTTTTCTTATGATTATCTTCATGTCGTGGCTGTTTTCACTCGTGTTTGTGCACATGCTCTATTGAAAACCAGTCTATAGGGTCCTGTTGTAAAACACTGTGACCTCGGGCTTGAAAAAGGCTTCCCGCCTTGTCTTTCACTTTCAAAGCGCCATATTGTTGCTCGCGTTTAAAAGAACGAGGAACAGTTTTATATATGGCTAGTTTGTTGCGGCAGTATCTTTTGATCTTTTAATCTTTCACTTAAACGAGGATGTACATGTACATCTGGCTTGTTTGTTGTGGCAGAATCCCTTGATGGATATTTTCTGTCGCTTCGTGAGATGCATTTTACGGGCAGTACGCGGACCGAAAACTGCGTTTACGATCCGTTCAACCGTCAGTACGGATCAACAACCCGTTGTGACCCCTTCGCTCAAATAACACGTGAAAATCGTACGGATCGACAAACCGTCGTGACCCCACGTGATTCATTTTCGAGTCCTCCTATAAGGAGATGCGTAAACGGAGCGAAAATGACTGTCTTTTACGATCTGTTAAACTGTACCAATCGTAAATTTCTACTTTCGAACCGGATCAGCTTGTGTATATTCCACATGATTGCAGGAAGGGAGAAGTGTTAAGTAGAGGGTAAGGCACATCTGGGTATGCACTCGCCTTCTTCAAGTGCTCGTGACCTGCTTTGGAGAGTTTCTTGCTGGCAGTTTATCGCGCACATTCTTTCTAGGACTAACCTTAATTCCATCTCTTCCATTCAAGCCATCTCTTCCAGCAAAAACAGTAAAATAATAATTTTATTTAAGTGTCAAATACTTTAATTTACCACACGCCTGTACGTGCTGATGGACTTTTTGCAATCTGGTAGTTGCATGTTGATTGTTTATTGGGGGCATCATGTTAACCGTTTGCTATCGGAAAGAGTATACGAGTTAAAAAGTGAACAACTTTCTTACCGTCACGTCCATCTCTTCCATGGCAACCACACGACTGTTGCTGATATGGAGAGGAGGCCTGAGATAGCAAGTTACGACACTTTATGATGCGTTATTATGATTATCTGAAACATGACAACTTATATTGCCACAACAAAGAGATTTTCATTTTAAATACGGAGAGAAAGAAATGCGTGAAAATTGCCGAGTGTTTGGTTACCGGCAAGAGCCATAATAGGACAGAGAGGGACTCTCAGGGCCTTGCCGGGATATCTTAATTTCAAAAAAGTTATTTTTAGAACTATTCGGACCATGCGAAAACAGTTTCCGGTTAGTCAGCTGACTTCCGGTGAAGTAGGAGACTTCCTGGAGACTCGCTTTCATCCAAAAAAAGAAATGACGGCCAAAGTAGAGCAATGTGATTTTGATATGGTTAAATTATCCTGCTTCAGCTAAGAAGATTATTACCAAAGCAAATGGAATAATCAACTCTAGAAACTAGTGGAAACCACCACCAGTGCTAATTGGCTGAAAACGCTTCAAAACGGCCTCAAACACCATGAAACAACAAAGAATATGAAAGGGAAGCAAGGTAAGTCAGTTTTATTCACACAACATTACATTTTTCAGGTATTCAAGCAAACCCGTAAAGTTCCCATACAAACCCTTGTAAATCGCATCTTTGTAACACAACACCGCTCGAAGGCAAGAGTCACGTTCGCGTACGTTTCATTTATATTTAATTATTTCCTCTCATCTCGCGCTTGGGCCGCCTGTGGTAGCGAATGATCAAAACTTCTGCAAATTTACTTCGGGCATTGTATCACACTTTCATCACATGTATGGCTTACAGAGAGATATGATCACTGTCTGTTCACTGACAGAAAATGCAAATCATAAGCTTTTTCCCAAAAAATATCTTAATTACATGTATCTTGGCTGGTACTCAAAGGTCAGTAGCGAATGATTAAAACTTCCAATAAAACTGCTTCGGGCATTGTATCACACTTTTATCACATGTATGGCTTATGGCCAGATATCACGGTCTGTTCACTGGCACAAAGTGTTAATCAAAGGCTTTTTCCCCAAAATAACTTAATTACATGTGTCTTGTCTAGTACTCAAAGGTCAGTAGCGAATGATAAAAACTTTCTCGTGGATAGAAGCCAGATATCACGTTTGGATCACTGAGAGTTAAAGTACGTTAAAGGCTTTTTCATGTTCAAGGCTCTTGCCATGTGTCCAACCGAGTACTCAAAGGTCGGTA
>JAHPZR010021047.1:2500-7500 GCA_019787425.1 Platygyra sinensis | reverse complement strand
TTGGACTACGAGTACGAGTTTGAGTACGAGTACGACTTTCGAATTTCAAACCAGTGACATTTCCAGAGCCCTCCTTCTTCGTGTTGGGTTTAGTTGGAGAGAGTAGCTCATGGGCTGAAATGGGTATGTGTTGTGATAATGTGAAGCCTGAAAACTAGAATTGAAAAGTCGTACTCGTACTCAATCTCGTACTCGTAGTCCAATCTAAAGCTCCCTAATGTCCCATATCATGGCGCCAACCCCAATACTAGAAATGGCGCGCGCTTACGGTCTCCGTCCCCGATTATGGATCCTGGTAATGCATAATGTTATCAGAAATGGGAAGAACAGTTCCAAATAAGCTTACATGCAAATTTTCAGGTTTATATCTTTTAAAGTGGAATTTTTATGGACGTTAAAAATTAGAAGGATTTGTATGAGAAGAAGTCGCTTTGCCCTCCAGTCACGCTCCAGTGGTTTTCCATACAAATCCTTGTAATTTTGCAAGTTTTCAAGCTGCCATAAAATCTTTGCCTTTCGGTGTAAGGGCCTAGAAATTTCCATTTTTCCTAATATTTTACCCCTCTTTCTATCTCCAATGGTTATATGCCAGCAGCTTCTTTTGGTAGTGATTAATAACAGAAAAGGTTTCTGGAGGGCAAAGCTTCCTCGCTTCCATAGAAAACCTTCTAATTTTTGCAATATTCAAATCGTCATTAAATCTCAACCTTATACGGCATTCGTCTGAAAATTGGTGTCCTGGTTATTTAAAACATGCTCTTTCCAGCTCTGAAATTCATTTTGCTGTAGCTAAAAGTTTAGAAATTATCGGTCACGTGACCAACTGTTGCAAAAGGCCTATTTACTCCCTTGTGAAAAACAAAAGTGTCAAATTACTGTTTGTAACTAAAAAATAAAAATATCTGTCTATATTTGCATGCAACAAGAACAAAACAATCGTTACCTGTACCTAAACGTAAAACGTTCGAACTCTTTCGAATCAAAATAGTCTTGTCTCCCTTAAAACATTTCCTAAGAACTAGAAGCAACGATGCGTGACGTCTAATTGAATTTACTCCTTGTGAAAAACAAAAATATCAAGTTACCTTTGTAATTAAAAATAACATCTCGTTCATTTGCATACAACTAGGTCACGCACTGTTTGAAACCTCAAGGCTCATCTCGTCCATAACTAAAATCCTCAACCTAACCCACCGAATTTGCCGAATGAAAAAACCC
The DNA here is from genome assembly GCA_019787425.1 of Platygyra sinensis. Taxonomy (NCBI): domain Eukaryota; kingdom Metazoa; phylum Cnidaria; class Anthozoa; order Scleractinia; family Merulinidae; genus Platygyra; species Platygyra sinensis. The sequence goes on along the minus strand of JAHPZR010021047.1, from coordinate 6,282 downwards.
AATATATGAATACTTCCTCCTCTTTTATAGAAGAATAAATATGGCTGTTCTGAACTGTATCGGGATCAAATCTTCTCATATACCATTTACCTTTAAAACAAGAAATTTGATTGGCTGTTTATAGTAGACCCGATCTGATTGGTGTGACATACACTGACTCACTGACTCACTGACTCACTGACTCACTGACTCACTGACTCACTGACTCACTGACTCACTGACTCACTGACTCACTGACTCACTGACTGACTCACTGACTCACTGACTCACTCACTGACTCACTGACTCACTGACTCACTGACTCACTGACTCACTGACTCACTGACTCACTGACTCACTGACTCACTGACTCACTCACTGACTCACTGACTCACTGACTCACTGACTCACTGACTCACTGACTCACTGACTCACTGACTCACTGACTCACTGACTCACTGACTCACTGACTCACTGACTCACTGACTCACTGACTCACTGACTCACTGACTCACTGACTCATTTTTTACAATGTTTGATGTTCTTACGCAGTCAATATTCAGGCTAAGATTCAGAGTGCATTTTAATATTACTAATAAAAAGCTATCCTTGTCATAATACAATAATCAACATCGGACTGATGTCTCAAATCATCCTCAACAAACAAATTGTGTCATCGATTATAACACTGAATTAAATGAGCACCATAGGCGCACGGGCACCATCGGACTTGGGGGGTGGGGGTGACTTCATAGCCCGAAATAATTACTCGCAATGCCCGAAAGCCTACGTGTTGTTCAAACGCACTCAAATCGCAGTAAAACCAAAAGCGTTTTCTATTCCCATGTGAAATGAATCTATTATCATTTCAAACATAGCTATTTTGAAACCTGGCATACTCTATTACCTCGATCAACGGCCTAGTAAAATCAGAAATTAATAAAAGAAACAATACTTCCTTGACCTTCCACGCCCGAAAAGTTCAAGAACGACTCTTTGTGGAGCCATTTAAAACCACTCTTATTAGAGACACAACAGCAAAAAAGGTCCTGTCTTCGTTCGCTTTGATTCTTTTGTCATTGCTTGGTTTATGGAATACTACGCATCTCGTGCATTTCCAGGAAAAACATTTAAACGATATCTTGCTTTTACAAAAGAAGCGGAGTACCTGGATCCTTACTAGGCAAAGTTCACAGAAAGTTGCCTAAAAACCTGGCCTTGACTTTTCTCCTGACTGGTTATTGTTACTGTTATATTCCAAGATTAACTCCATTGTATTGAGCAGACATGTTACATTATACATTTACCTGACACTTTTTACAGACTGTTTGCTCATTTGCTTTGATTATGTTCATTATGAATAATTTGTTTCAGTTGTTTGCTCAGCCCCACACGTAAAAACGTTTTCGAGCAGGAACTAGCATTGCACTTGAAATATCTTACCAAATGTTCTAACCTCAACTGTACTTCGCACTCAAAACGATAAGCATAAACTAAGAGTGTTTACAAGTTCGCTGCGGCTAAATGCCCGGCAGCCGGAAATTTTCACAGAATATCCAGGGAAAGATTTTTTCAAACTTCTTGCAAAAATTATGTTTGTTTGCAAGATTACAAATATCCGAGCCTGTGCATACTGCAAAATCGGCATGTCCTTAGCCTGCGTGGCAAGCGTCCGAAGGGGACGGAAAGTGAAAAGACGAGCGCGCAGAGCGCGGGAGGATCAGACGCAGGAGGATCGCGGTAGGGGACGCCTGCAAGGATGCTATTGTTTTCTTCATTTACGCCCTCTAATTAACTATGCAAAAACCACTCAACTGCGGAATGTCTGGTTGTCAAAATTATCCAATCAGAATCACACCGCTTCTTTCGTGACATAGTTTGTAGGCGCCAACGGGTTCTCACATTTCTTGGTTTTATTGTTTGCGCCAGAAAGTGAATAAATTTGAAGATCTTCAGAGGTTGGAAAAAGCGAGAAGAGGCCGGCCCGAAAACGAAAGCAATTGTAACAATGCTTATAGAGTTTGCCAGCAGGCTAATTTAAAAGTAACATATAGCAAATGTGTGGCAAAAGCTTTAAATATATAGATTTAGGCCAGCCTAAAAGCGTAGCTCCTTCCATTGGCCGGGTTGTTCAGTGCCCGATTGAGCTAACCCAGGAAAAGGTTGAATGTTGATTTGAGTTTTGTAACCGTGCGGTGAGGTTTTCTGTTTACTGTGTGACTTTCTGTTTTGAGTTTTATAATCACCATATACTCAAAACAAAGCAGCAAAAAATTTTTGTATAGAAGAAGAAGTTATAATTCGAATAAATTTTTTTAATCCTGGGCTAGCGGTAACAGGCTTCCGAAAAATTCTGCCCTGTTTTCAACAAGTTAACCTGACTTCAGACTTGAATCACAAGTTATGCAAATCCATTCAGTGGCTTTAACACTTTTAAAACCAGTAAGACAGGACTTGACCACATCTTGTGAGCATGCCTTGTATTGTTTTGCATCGCATTTCACTACAGAGCACTTGTACCACAACTGATCACAACAAGTGCATACATATTCTGGGCCATGTGCAATATTTTTGTGAAACAAATTTATCATGGAAATTGCATTAGTATAGACTGTTTATTTGTTTCCCTTACAAGCATCGGCCTATCTGCTTTTCGTTTTCGAACAGACTGCTTGTTAATTTCCCTTACATACTCTGGGTTGTTTATTTTTCGTTTTCTAACCGACTGCTTGTTAATTTCCCTTACATGCTCAGGGTTAGCTGCTTCCCGTTTTCTAAAGGATTTTCGCTTAATCTCCCTTACATGTTCCAGGTTTTGGGTTCCTTGGTTCTTCTTGTCCTTATTTGTTTCACTGTATCTCCTTGGCATCTCGCTTGTGGAAACATTTTGAATTTCGTCTACATGCTTAATGTATTAAGCTGTCAGGTGTCACATTTATTGGTTCAACAAGAGTAACAGGAGAGAAGGCTGGATTGGACTCCGCAATATGAATTGATAAGTTAAGGCAGTTAGCTACCGCTTGGATTATGATTGCATCAGCCCATGTTCCCTGATTTGAAATTCTTTGTAAATAATCTTGTCAAGAATGCTCAATGTTGCTCTCTATAAGTTGTGCAGGGTTATGCACTAAATACTGAACACCAACACTACGCACATAAAAATGATTATTGGGATTGCCATAAAGTTGATGCGATACAGCTCTAAAAAAACAATCACCACCTCCTCCAACATCAACTTCAGTTCTGCCTACGTGAGACAATCTTGTTTCTAACAGAGATGCAGGATTCATACTTCAGATGAACTACCCAAAAGATCACTAGTCTGTTCTGAAGCGGGCCCAGGATTTAATTCAACATCTCCACAAAGTGATATAATTCTGCTAGATAATTGATAAGTTTTAACGTGCAGCTGCCTTAATTTTTTGTTCTCAGTATAAATACAAAACGAAGGTGATTTTTTTATGCTTAAATGTTCTCAGTCGAAAAATAAACAAATGAAGCTTACGTTTAATAACATACTTCTTTGGGAAAACCTTGAATTTCGATCTTGTGCATTGGTTAAAGAAGTTACAACGGGTATATCTGCACAGCATAACCTTCAACACAGATGATGGAGGCAAATATTTCTTTATGTGTAATTTGATCGCCTTTCTTGTCTTTCTCCTTTTAAAAAAGTCTAGTCACCACTTTTAAAGAAATTCTAGAGGGTTCTCTTCGCGTCTCATTCGTAAATGAGAGCTAGACTACCACTGCTCTTGAATTTCGCACGTGTGGCTGAATTTTGTTGTTGTCGAGTACATTTG
>JAHPZR010021046.1:0-12032 GCA_019787425.1 Platygyra sinensis | reverse complement strand
GCCATCCCCTTTTTTTTCTCTGTTTACCGTCGTCCGACCGACCCAGATTTTCGCGTTTTGGAAAAAAAAAAGTTATGAAGAAGGCAATGATATATTTGACTGGTTTATCAGCTTAGCTTAGTTTATTATCGATTGCAAAGCCACACGTATGTTGTGACTGATTTCTTAGTAAGACCTCTACAACTACAAAATCTCAAGAAATCGTCACTTTAATCTAAAATACAGACGATGTTTTGTGCTGGCAGTGCTGCGCATAATTTCAGGCGAGATCATCGCGCGCGCAGTCATTCTCGTCCCCAGAGCCCACGATCCTTCTGGCCTGTGGCAGGGATCGAGAGCTCTGGTTTAGTCCAAAACCGGAAGTCCGCGATTCATGGACTTCCCGTCAAATCTAGCAAATCTGATTGGTTGAGAAGACACGACGAATACTCTGCGCATACTCAGAAAATCGGGTCGAGCCAAAGCTCTCGATCCCTGCCACAGGCCAGAAGGATCGTGGGCTCTGGGGACGAGAATTTAGTAAAAAAATTTCTTTTTAAAATAAATATGAACCAATTCTCAGTGTAGAAAAAGAAACAATCGTTGGAAACGTGGATCTAGTAAGCAATCGTGACTATAATCATGGTGCTATTATAAGGATTTATGACAGGGTTCGTACTCTTTTGAGCTGTTTAAATTCTATGACTTCCCATGACTTTTTCCATGACCTTTTCAAGTTTTCCAAGACCTTAGGATTAGCTGTCAGTTTCAAAAATTCAAACCCTAAACTTATTTTTTGAGCGTTTTTTAACCTTGAACAGTTCAACAGACAAACTCAGGAGTTCACCAAATGCGCGCCGTTTACGCTGCTTAATTAGTGCGGTCTCTATCTTTCATTGTCCTTGCCTTGTGATCCGTTAGTAAATAACCTATCAAACACAAGTTTAATTTTCCATGACTTTCAAGGACCACCATGACCTGAACGAACCCTGTATAGGGTATAAAAGAGGTGCTGTTGCTCCTTAACAAATCTGGGCATGGGATGGGGACCCCTCCTTTTTATTTAAAAATTTAAGTTTCTATAATATAAACAATCAACAGGTAAAGTTTGGCAAAAATCTCAGTGCAGGCTCTATTTCAGTGGAATGACCTTAATATACCTGCCAACTTTTTCTGAGAGATAGGCGTGAGATTTTTATCCTGGGAGTGCTGAGATTTTTGAAGACGACACGATCATTTTTGAAGATTCCCGAAGAAGTCTGAAGTCTTCCGAAGACGTCCGAAGTCTTCCGAAGACGTCTGAAGTCTACCGAAGTTGAAGTTATCTAAAAAACGCTTAGCCACAAGGACCGACTATGGCACGCCGTTTGTAGCAAAATTCAATCAAGTCAAATATTTATTCAATCCAATCATTTGGCGTAATGCCATTTAATTTAATCTTCCAAACATATTCAAACAATCCGAAAAAGCATTCAATTCAAACCCATGTTTCTCAGTTCAATTTAATCAGAGTGAATATTTATTCAATCCAATCACGGAAATATTTATTCAATCCAATCACGAAGATATTTATTCAAGCCAATCACGGAAATATTTATTCAATCCAATCACGGAAATATTCATTCAATCAGTAAAATATTCATTCAATCCAATCACGGAAATATTTATTCAATCCAATCATAAAATATTTATTCAATTTCACATAGTTATTCAATCCACTCAAAAACATATTCAATGCAATCCTCGAGAAATTCATTCAATCTTCCTGGGGCGAGCGCGGTCAGTATAAAACATGGACTGCGGACAGACGGACTACGGACTACGGACTGGGTATAAAACACGGACTCAGGTATAAAACGCGGACTAAGCATTACGGACTGGGTATAAAATACTGACTCAGGTATAAAACACGGACTGAGCATCACGGACTCGGTATAAAACACTTAGAAAGGTTCTACATTGAATGAAGTCTAGCACGAACGTCTTCATGATAAAAGTAGAAGCTACATGTAACTATAGAAGTCTCATTTCCCGAAAATGCCTGCTCATACAGGTTCAACCATACTCGATTGCCGAAAAAGGAAAAGAAGACATTGAAGGTCACAAAATTGACGAGCTGTGTGAATTTTCGAATGATTCAACCATGATTAAATGCTTTGAAAGATCAACAGTTGAGAGAATTGAGGAGAATTCGAACGACGTGTCCCGCTGTTTTATATATTTATACGATACACACATAATACGGCCATACCAAAATGAGGAACAAAAAGTTGATAAACAGGAAAAAAAAAACGACATCACACAAGGATGACAGTTCCTGCTCTCCTTAATATCGCCTTGGAAAAGGAGGGAAACAAAAAAACAAAAAAAGTTATTACAACAAGGGGTATTCGTATTTGGTCACCCATCCAAGTACTGTCTCCGCCGAACAGGACTTAACTTTGTTGAGCAGACGAAACATGTTGCTGTCCTTGTGGTATATTGACTCCACGGTGAACTTAAATTTCTAAAATGAGCAAAGGTATCAAAAAGAGAAAAAATATCTGATACTGCATGGCTGGGAAAGTAGAGAGCAAAAAATTAGAGGAATATGAAAATGAGAACTATTACTTGCTTTGGTGATGGAAACTGCGCATGTGCTGTCACCCAAGATGGCCGGCATTGGAGGTAAGGGTTGCAATAGTTTCATATATTAATTCTTCTTTTCTTGCAAAGTTTCGATTTCCGGTAAGAGAGTACATGAGGAGATGTAACGCTGTTGAAAACATTTACATTCACAAAGGTATCGGTCCGTGAGACCGAGTTATCTTCTTGTCCTAGAGACCGAGACAATTATTTCGAAAGTGCCGCTCTCCGATCACCAAAACAAGTAATAGTTCTCATTTTCATATTTTTCTAATTTTCCTTTTCTCATTTTAGAAATTTCAAAAAATGCATTCACCGTGGAGTCAATATACCACAAGGACAGTAACACTTTTCGTCTGCTCAACAAAGTAATAACTTTTGTTTTGTTTTTTTCCCCTTCCTTTTCCTAGGCGATATTAAGGAGAGCAGGAACTGTCATCCTTGTGTAATGTCGTTTTTTTTCCTGTTTATCAACTTTTTGTTCCTCATTTTGGTATGGCCGTATTATGTGTGTATCGTATAAATATATAAAACAGCGGGACACGTCGTTCGAATTCTCCTCAATTCTCTCAACTGTTGATCTTTCAAAACATTTAATCATGGTTGAATCATTCGAAAATTCAACAGCTCGTCAATTTTGTGACCTTCAGTGTCTTCTTTTCCTTTTTCGGCAATCGAGTATGGTTGAACCTGTATGAGCAGGCATTTTCGGGAAATGAGACTTCTATAGTTACATGTAGCTTCTACTTTTATCATGAAGACGTTCGTGCTAGACTTCATTCAATGTAGAACCTTTCTAAGTGTTTTATACCGAGTCCGTGATGCTCAGTCCGTGTTTTATACCTGAGTCAGTATTTTATACCCAGTCCGTAATGCTTAGTCCGCGTTTTATACCTGAGTCCGTGTTTTATACCCAGTCCGTAGTCCGTAGTCCGTCTGTCCGCAGTCCATGTTTTATACTGACCGCGCTCGCCCCAGGAAGATTGAATGAATTTCTCGAGGATTGCATTGAATATGTTTTGAGTGGATTGAATAACTATGTGAAATTGAATAAATATTTTATGATTGGATTGAATAAATATTTCCGTGATTGGATTGAATGAATATTTTACTGATTGAATGAATATTTCCGTGATTGGATTGAATAAATATTTCCGTGATTGGATTGAATAAATATCTTCGTGATTGGATTGAATAAATATTTCCGTGATTGGATTGAATAAATATTCACTCTGATTAAATTGAACTGAGAAACATGGGTTTGAATTGAATGCTTTTTCGGATTGTTTGAATATGTTTGGAAGATTAAATTAAATGACATTACGCCAAAATGATTGGATTGAATAAATATTTGACTTGATTGAATTTTGCTACAAACGGCGTGCCATAACCGACGTTAGTTGATAACATCAGCGCTACAGTTCGCTCCCAGTGCTTTTCACTTCAAGAATCGGAGATCGCGAGGTAAGGTATTGTCATTTATTCATCTTACACATGGTTTTCGTTCCCTGCATGTGTCTGAGGTAACATATTTTTGGAAGTTGTGTCAAGCAAGACGGCAACAACTCACATTTTTCAATCAGGCGTGAGAAATTGGCCCGCAGGCGTGAGACTCGTGAGTTTTCAACCCGCAGGCGTGAGACTCACGTCTAAGGCGTGAGAGTTGGCAGGTACACCTTAATTACGACGTCGATCTTTTCTTCCTCTATTGTCGTTATGTCGACTTTGTAACCTCGCCTTGTCGTTTCCAGGCTCCGCAGACACTATGCTGAGGTACTGGGTCGCCTAGTTCCAGACTTCTTCTCCTTTTTTTTTCGGCCTGTTTTTTTTCTTTTCCGACCGACCGACCCAAAATCAAAAAAACGTATTCGACAGTAAACGAAAAAAAAAAAGGGGGATGGCCTTAGCCTTTTTTGAGAGCATTTTTAGTGTTGATCCAAAAACATCTGTCGGCCCATAAATGTGTTCCAACAAGCTCACAGGGGGTTTCTTGCCCCTTGCTATCTTTTCAATCAGGAAGCACAAATGTAAACAAAAGACAGTATTTGGGAATTCGCGCATTCAACATCCCACTCCAGCAGAGTTTTAATGAATGTACTTAAATAAACAAACCAAGTATGGAAAACACAACTTTAATCTAAACTTCACTCGATGTCAGTTCAAAGTGGACAACTTGAGATAAAAGTCTCAAGTGCTATAAACTGCAAAGCCATGAACGAAGATCCTGCTTGATTGAACGTTGGATCATTTCAGCTCCACCACGCAGTACACAACATGAGCAAAAAAAAAACATTAGGTTTGTTTATTTTGGCGGTTTAGGCCGAGCACCAGTAACTATAAGAATACGTTATACTACAACCTAAAATAAAAAGTATAGGGCTTAATAAGCAGGGGAAACGAACTAAAGCCTCAAAGACTTCGAGACTAAAAGTCGTGAAGAAATCTCGTCCTTGATGCAACCAAACTTACCTGCGACACTCTTCCATCTGCCGTGTCTCAGAGGCTCCACGTGACTTAAAAGAGTGATTTCCATAAACAGAGGGATCCGGAACTACATTCTGTAGGCTTTTGGCTGACTGATCTCTGAATGTTGTACAGGAAATAGGCTTATTCTATCGAATCAACTTGTATGAGGAGTTAGTTTTAACTAATGGTCGCAAAATAAATTCACTTGAGTGGGGGTCAATATCTAATTTCCTTAGTTAGGTTTTCAATAAGAAAACCAGGAAACCGGGGAGACGCTACCCCTGATTTAGGAATACAACTTGATCGCCTTGTCGAAGCTGGTCGGTCTTACTTCTCTCTAATTTGATAATCATGCACTCTTCGTGGAAATGAATGTGACTCATTCTGATATTAATCACCTCTTGGGATCTATAAATCTCGCATAAGCTACCACACTATAGGCATACGTTTCTAAGTTGCAAAATGTTTGACAGGTCCGCGCCTTCCACAATCCCTTTTAGACATCACTGGTAAGGGGCTCTTTCCTATTGGGTCTCCCAGCGCCTAAAATTCTCTTAGCCGCTTTCCGGACTCTGGAAACTGCTTGGTTATCGGTAGGAGAGGCCATACTCGCTATCTCGTGGGCCCACTTAACGGCATAAAAAGCCGTATCAAAGGAACTACATGACTTAGTAGATTCTAGCACACGCTGCAAATAAACTGCTACGTGAAAAGGATTTGCAGAGAGATAAGCGCTCTTCAAATTGCTGAAAGCAAAGTCTTTCCATCTCTTGAACGCTTGATGATAAGGGTAAGTTGTAGCTGGTGCCCTCGCTGACAAGACTGACAGCCTCGAGGTCAAGCCCAGCAGAAATCTGCTGTTTCCTTCCAAATGCCTCTCTTAAAAATATCTGAAAAGAAAAGAGAAGGAGGGAAGGCGGGGGGCTCAATCAGAGATAACAAGGAAAACATGTCAATAAGAGTTTGCGATTCATTTTATTGCTTCTAACCAACTTGGGATGCCTTACGAACATTTTAAATTAAACACCTTTTCTAGCACGTGAACGTAATGAGCTTGCGAAAGCAGCCGGCAAAAAAAACATTTAAATAAAGGAAAGACTTCCAATTACTAAAGTGATTTTAACACCGTGAACTCGCTCACAAACGAACCGTTAAAAGACCGAAGCGTCTCTAGTCTGAGTGGGTTCCAAAGACCCTAACAACGGTTACATTGTGCACAACTGCCGTACCGTCATAGTCTAGTGGCCAAATCCGAAAAGGTTCTATTTTCGAGTTGGCTGCACCCCATGGGTGGCAAGCTGTTCTTGGTATCATTTTGAAGCTTAGAGCCTGCTGATTAAGAATCTGCTTGTTAACACATAGAAAAAGTGTCCCAAGACCTTGGTAACCTGGCCTAAACAACCCATACTCCTTTGCGTTAAAATTTCATTCCGCTGCATTCTTGCTATTTTTAATCTGTTTTTAGGGTCATACTTCTTTGGAAACTGATTATTTCTGCATCTTTGCCCACTTACAATTATTTTTACTTTAAAAAGCAGTAAAATTGCTCTACTTTTTAAATTTCAGGAGTTTTTATGGTAATTAGAGCGAAGAGAGCCAAAATGTAGAAACGATTTTATATTTCCATTCTTTAATTCCCTAAAAACCATATGATTTCACTCAGATGCATCCTTTTCATATTTTGAAATCATTATTTGCACTGAAATATTCGAATTATGCTTTGAAATAGAAGGAAAAACCATTTTAAGGCAACTGCATCAAACCGGAAGTGGAATAATATTCACTTCCGGTTTCATTATTTCACAATAATTATGCACGCTATGGGTTGTTTAGGCCAGGTTACCAAGGTCTTGGGACACTTTTTCTATGTGTTAACAAGCAGATTCTTAATCAGCAGGCTCTAAGCTTCAAAATGATACCAAGAACAGCTTGCCACCCATGGGGTGCAGCCAACTCGAAAAATAGAACCTTTTTCGGATTTGGCCACTAGACTATGACGGTACGGCAGTTGTGCACAATGTAACCGTTGTTAGGGTCTTTGGAACCCACTCAGACTAGAGACGCTTCGGTCTTTTAACGGTTCGTTTGTGAGCGAGTTCACGGTGTTAAAATCACTTTAGTAATTGGAAGTCTTTCCTTTATTTAAATGTTTTTTTTGCCGGCTGCTTTCGCAAGCTCATTACGTTCACGTGCTAGAAAAGGTGTTTAATTTAAAATGTTCGTAAGGCATCCCAAGTTGGTTAGAAGCAATAAAATGAATCGCAAACTCTTATTACATGTTTTCCTTGTTATCTCTGATTGAGCCCCCCGCCTTCCCTCCTTCTCTTTTCTTTTCAGATATTTTTAAGAGAGGCATTTGGAAGGAAACAGCAGATTTCTGCTGGGCTTGACCTCGAGGCTGTCAGTCTTGTCAGCGAGGGCACCAGCTACAACTTACCCTTATCATCAAGCGTTCAAGAGATGGAAAGACTTTGCTTTCAGCAATTTGAAGAGCGCTTATCTCTCTGCAAATCCTTTTCACGTAGCAGTTTATTTGCAGCGTGTGCTAGAATCTACTAAGTCATGTAGTTCCTTTGATACGGCTTTTTATGCCGTTAAGTGGGCCCACGAGATAGCGAGTATGGCCTCTCCTACCGATAACCAAGCAGTTTCCAGAGTCCGGAAAGCGGCTAAGAGAATTTTAGGCGCTGGGAGACCCAAGAGGAAAGAGCCCCTTACCAGTGATGTCTAAAAGGGATTGTGGAAGGCGCGGACCTGTCAAACATTTTGCAACTTAGAAACGTATGCCTATAGTGTGGTAGCTTATGCGAGATTTATAGATCCCAAGAGGTGATTAATCCAGAATGAGTCACATTCATTTCCACGAAGAGTGCATGATTATCAAATTAGAGAGAAGTAAGACCGACCAGCTTCGACAAGGCGATCAAGTGTATCCTAATCAGGGGTAGCGTCTCCCCGGTTTCCTGGTTTTCTTATTGAAAACCTAACTAAGGAAATTAGATATTGACCCCCACTCAAGTGAATTTATTTTGCGACCATTAGTTAAAACTAACTCCACATACAAGTTGATTCGATAGAATAAGCCTATTTCCTGTACAACATTCAGAGATCAGTCAGCCAAAAAGCCTACAGAATGTAGTTCCGGATCCCTCTGTTTATGGAAATCACTCTTTTAAGTCACGTGGAGCCTCTGAGACACGGCAGATGGAAGAGTGTCGCAGGTAAGTTTGGTTGCATCAAGGACGAGATTTCTTCACGACTTTTAGTCTCGAAGTCTTTGAGGCTTTAGTTCGTTTCCCCTGCTTATTAAGCCCTATACTTTTTATTTTAGGTTGTAGTATAACGTATTCTTATAGTTACTGGTGCTCGGCCTAAACCGCCAAAATAAACAAACCTAATGTTTTTTTTTTGCTCATGTTGTGTACTGCGTGGTGGAGCTGAAATGATCCAACGTTCAATCAAGCAGGATCTTCGTTCATGGCTTTGCAGTTTATAGCACTTGAGACTTTTATCTCAAGTTGTCCACTTTGAACTGACATCGAGTGAAGTTTAGATTAAAGTTGTGTTTTCCATACTTGGTTTGTTTATTTAAGTACATTCATTAAAACTCTGCTGGAGTGGGATGTTGAATGCGCGAATTCCCAAATACTGTCTTTTGTTTACATTTGTGCTTCCTGATTGAAAAGATAGCAAGGGGCAAGAAACCCCCTGTGAGCTTGTTGGAACACATTTATGGGCCGACAGATGTTTTTGGATCAACACTAAAAATGCTCTCAAAAAAGGCTAAGGCCATCCCCCTTTTTTTTTTTCGTTTACTGTCGAATACGTTTTTTGATTTTGGGTCGGTCGGTCGGAAAAGAAAAAAAACAGGCCGAAAAAAAAAGGAGAAGAAGTCTGGAACTAGGCGACCCAGTACCTCAGCATAGTGTCTGCGGAGCCTGGAAACGACAAGGCGAGGTTACAAAGTCGACATAACGACAATAGAGGAAGAAAAGATCGACGTCGTAATTAAGGTGTACCTGCCAACTCTCACGCCTTAGACGTGAGTCTCACGCCTGCGGGTTGAAAACTCACGAGTCTCACGCCTGCGGGCCAATTTCTCACGCCTGATTGAAAAATGTGAGTTGTTGCCGTCTTGCTTGACACAACTTCCAAAAATATGTTACCTCAGACACATGCAGGGAACGAAAACCATGTGTAAGATGAATAAATGACAATACCTTACCTCGCGATCTCCGATTCTTGAAGTGAAAAGCACTGGGAGCGAACTGTAGCGCTGATGTTATCAACTAACGTCGGTTATGGCACGCCGTTTGTAGCAAAATTCAATCAAGTCAAATATTTATTCAATCCAATCATTTTGGCGTAATGTCATTTAATTTAATCTTCCAAACATATTCAAACAATCCGAAAAAGCATTCAATTCAAACCCATGTTTCTCAGTTCAATTTAATCAGAGTGAATATTTATTCAATCCAATCACGGAAATATTTATTCAATCCAATCACGAAGATATTTATTCAATCCAATCACGGAAATATTTATTCAATCCAATCACGGAAATATTCATTCAATCAGTAAAATATTCATTCAATCCAATCACGGAAATATTTATTCAATCCAATCATAAAATATTTATTCAATTTCACATAGTTATTCAATCCACTCAAAAACATATTCAATGCAATCCTCGAGAAATTCATTCAATCTTCCTGGGGCGAGCGCGGTCAGTATAAAACATGGACTGCGGACAGACGGACTACGGACTACGGACTGGGTATAAAACACGGACTCAGGTATAAAACGCGGACTAAGCATTACGGACTGGGTATAAAATACTGACTCAGGTATAAAACACGGACTGAGCATCACGGACTCGGTATAAAACACTTAGAAAGGTTCTACATTGAATGAAGTCTAGCACGAACGTCTTCATAATAAAAGTAGAAGCTACATGTAACTATAGAAGTCTCATTTCCCGAAAATGCCTGCTCATACAGGTTCAACCATACTCGATTGCCGAAAAAGGAAAAGAAGACACTGAAGGTCACAAAATTGACGAGCTGTGTGAATTTTCGAATGATTCAACCATGATTAAATGTTTTGAAAGATCAACAGTTGAGAGAATTGAGGAGAATTCGAACGACGTGTCCCGCTGTTTTATATATTTATACGATACACACATAATACGGCCATACCAAAATGAGGAACAAAAAGTTGATAAACAGGAAAAAAAACGACATTACACAAGGATGACAGTTCCTGCTCTCCTTAATATCGCCTAGGAAAAGGAAGGGGAAAAAAACAAAACAAAAGTTATTACTTTGTTGAGCAGACGAAAAGTGTTACTGTCCTTGTGGTATATTGACTCCACGGTGAATGCATTTTTTGAAATTTCTAAAATGAGAAAAGGAAAATTAGAAAAATATGAAAATGAGAACTATTACTTGTTTTGGTGATCGGACAGCGGCACTTTCGAAATAATTGTCTCGGTCTCTAGGACAAGAAGATAACTCGGTCTCACGGACCGATACCTTTGTGAATGTAAATGTTTTCAACAGCGTTACATCTCCTCATGTACTCTCTTACCGGAAATCGAAACTTTGCAAGAAAAGAAGAATTAATATATGAAACTATTGCAACCCTTACCTCCAATGCCGGCCATCTTGGGTGACAGCACATGCGCAGTTTCCGATCACCAAAGCAAGTAATAGTTCTCATTTTCATATTCCTCTAATTTTTTGCTCTCTACTTTCCCAGCCATGCAGTATCAGATATTTTTTCTCTTTTTGATACCTTTGCTCATTTTAGAAATTTAAGTTCACCGTGGAGTCAATATACCACAAGGGACAGCAACATGTTTCGTCTGCTCAACAAAGTTAAGTCCTGTTCGGCGGAGACAGTACTTGGATGGGTGACCAAATACGAATACCCCTTGTTGTAATAACTTTTTTTTGTTTTTTTGTTCCCTCCTTTTCCAAGGCGATATTAAGGAGAGCAGGAACTGTCATCCTTGTGTAATGTCGTTTTTTTTTTCCTGTTTATCAACTTTTTGTTCCTCATTTTGGTATGGCCGTATTATGTGTGTATCGTATAAATATATAAAACAGCGGGACACGTCGTTCGAATTCTCCTCAATTCTCTCAACTGTTGATCTTTCAAAACATTTAATCATGGTTGAATCATTCGAAAATTCATACAGCTCGTCAATTTTGTGACCTTCAGTGTCTTCTTTTCCTTTTTCGGCAATCGAGTATGGTTGAACCTGTATGAGCAGGCATTTTCGGGAAATGAGACTTCTATAGTTACATGTAGCTTCTACTTTTATCATGAAGACGTTCGTGCTAGACTTCATTCAATGTAGAACCTTTCTAAGTGTTTTATACCGAGTCCGTGATGCTCAGTCCGTGTTTTATACCTGAGTCAGTATTTTATACCCAGTCCGTAATGCTTAGTCCGCGTTTTATACCTGAGTCCGTGTTTTATACCCAGTCCGTAGTCCGTAGTCCGTCTGTCCGCAGTCCATGTTTTATACTGACCGCGCTCGCCCCAGGAAGATTGAATGAATTTCTCGAGGATTGCATTGAATATGTTTTTGAGTGGATTGAATAACTATGTGAAATTGAATAAATATTTTATGATTGGATTGAATAAATATTTCCGTGATTGGATTGAATGAATATTTTACTGATTGAATGAATATTTCCGTGATTGGATTGAATAAATATTTCCGTGATTGGATTGAATAAATATCTTCGTGATTGGATTGAATAAATATTTCCGTGATTGGATTGAATAAATATTCACTCTGATTAAATTGAACTGAGAAACATGGGTTTGAATTGAATGCTTTTTCGGATTGTTTGAATATGTTTGGAAGATTAAATTAAATGGCATTACGCCAAAATGATTGGATTGAATAAATATTTGACTTGATTGAATTTTGCTACAAACGGCGTGCC
>JAHPZR010021043.1:0-20419 GCA_019787425.1 Platygyra sinensis | reverse complement strand
TTTGTATATTGTAGATACGAGAATTTTCGCACTTATGTTTTTGTGATTTTAAGTGAAATTACGCTTAATGCAGGGTTTTGCTTGTAGTGTCCCAATCTTTATAAATCTCAGTGTTCTTTTCGTCCTTTGTCGTTTATTTTGACCTCTGGAGTGTAATCTGTTATTGTTGCTATCTTCTTTATATGATAGCAGTAGTAGTAGTTGTAAGTTTATTAAATCTCGTGCCAGTGGCTCTTCCGATTTAATTTACAATAACTGGAAATCGAATAAAAAAGCAAAGCATGAACCAGTCACAGCTGCAAGTTAAGCTGCAAGCTGCAAGAACTTCTGTTAATCAACACGCCATTCATAATAGGCCTTTCCAAATCACCTTGTGCCTCTGTTTCAAAACGAGTCTGCGCGCAAAAACTTTTCATATGAAAACGAGGTTGATTTTGCAAGAAAATGATCCTGTACAAGGAATATTTTCATATACACTCTTTTTTTATAAGAATATATTTTATAAGAAAATCGATGCTGAAATTTGCGAAATTTTAAGAATATTTTAAGAATGAAGCCGAGGCTGAGATTTGGATAGGATAGATATAATTTTGTGTTGAAACATCTGTAAATACAATACAATTTTATGTTTTTAACTTAACCATATAAAATTATTCGTTTCTATGAACGGCGAAACTAGCCAACAAAACAAAAAAACCTGTACTCGACGACACATGACAACGCGATTCAGATCTAGATACCAAACACTTGGAATTGATACCCAATAAATTCTAAAACGGAAATGTCATAAGCTATAATTAAGTATAATACAAGAAAATTTCAGCCTAAAATCGGCAGAAAAATAGGAATATTCAGCCTGGGCCGGAAAAGCAACATTTTTATTAAAAAAAGAGTGCAAATGGTTTTACAAAAAGAATCGTTCATATGCCGAGGCAAAAGGCTCGGAAGTGGTCTATTGCATGGATTTATAAAGTGTTTTTTGTTGCCATGCATTGATTAGACTGAAAGAGGAGCAGCGATGGATTGGCATGCCAGAGTGGAAGAAACACTTGCTCAGAAGGAGAGGGACCGATCAACTTTATCATGGTTATCATGCAGTGAACACTGGCCATCCGGGTATCAGGCGTACGATGTCATGGAAACTACCAGAGATGTCTGCTGAAGAAGAGTGCGATGAGGTGACGCGGCCGAGAGCTATTTCGACACTAGAATAATGTCCCGGGCGAGATAATCGATTGTTTCATAGTAGTTTGCGAGAGTTGTCTTAAATAAAACATTAGATAGCTGTTTGGATCATAAAATCTTTTATATTAATTTATGTTGTTTATTAATCATTTTTCTCTAATTCTATTTTATTTGTGAAGCAAATAAAATAAAATAAAATAAAAGTGAAGATAAAATTAAAATAATTGAAAACTTCTGGACTACTTCGTTTCGTCAATCCCAACACAGTTCAACTAAATGTAATTTCTATTCCGGTTAAGTCTTTTTATTCTAATTTCACAATTCAACTACAATTCCAACCCTATCCGCAGTAATAGCATCCCGTGGCTTGTTTTTGATGGACGCATTCGTTCCACAGACGTTTGCGCGACAATTTCAGACATACAATATACAAACAATGTACGATGTAAAGTAAATAAACAATTGCTTGTTGGTCAACCTTAACGCGTTTATCTCCTTTGGTTGATGTCTGGCCCTAATGACTAATTATCGAGAGACTCTGGGGAGTGAGGTTGCCTCATAAGCGGACTTTCTTTGGGTTCATCACGCAATCTTCCTAAAAGATTGCGTGACGAGTGCAAAGAATATTTGCGTAGTGGGCTAGCCGGGAGTTGGCGGGAGGGGGAAGGAGAGCGGGGGAGCATGCGTATTTTGGACGCGCGAGTGTACATTTTTGTATTAGGCCGCCATCATGGATTTGGTAACTGTGGAGGATTGGGACGAGGAAATATTTCCCGATTGTATCCAGCGTTCCGCTCCAAAATAACGCATGCACTGCAGGCTATGGCAGGAGGGGGGTTTCACGTCCCCTTGATCATTGAAAATCTTATTTTTCTCCCTTGTTCCCTATGAAAGGAGAAAGTCACTCGTATATTTTCTCTCAATGCCATCAAGAATGAGAAACGAGAAACTGCAAGGGTGCGCATGCGATAAATGCTGCCCAAGTAAATCTAAAAGAGATTTAATCAGCCAAAAAAATCCCCTCTGCTATTAAAAAGCTTACACTAAGTTAAGCCACTCACCGAAGTATTTGCCTCTAAAGTGCAGGTTTTCTTGCCGACCAGCTATTTTGAGCAAAACATGCTCTAAACTTCGAAACGATAGCATTAAAGTTAGTTGAAGTTAGTAAAGTGTATGATCGCGTGGAAAAAAAATAGATTTTGCTGACCTTGTGAAGTATGCCAAGTCATTTGCAGGGTTTTCTCCTTCCCTCCAATTTCGAATCGGACGGAATGATGTCACATAAACAGACCTGGCTGCGAAGACAGTTTCGAAATGGCGTTCTCCGACGTCGCTTCTTTAAAGATGAACTGTTCTTCAGGATAGAGGGCACTTCAGAGGTTTAAACATCGGTGCCAGTGGAAATGATGAATGTTTAGTTGCTATAGACAAGAGAAAAAAGTAAGCTTTTTCGAGTGACCTTCTCCTTTTGTAAATTCCATTCTCCCTTAAGAGTTTCTGTCCATGTTCACTTTAATAGTAGACATATCTCTTGTTCCCTTAAATTATATCGCTTGTTCCCTTAAAATCCCCAAACTACTCTGTTGTCACGAAGCTCTCTAGAACCTCTAATTTCATTGGATCTTGTTGGCACGAAGCTCTATTGTTTTAGGGCTAGGGTCCATTGTTACCATTGTTTGTATATAATTTTCTCAACCAATCCTGTGAGACGATCCAAAGAGCTTCGTGGCGGCCCAAACTACTAACAGATTTCTTAGCTGCTGCTCATGATTTGCCGCTCATAAAAAATATCACTCGTAAAGATTGTATTTATTGCACGCTGCAGAATTCTATCCCCTCCCCTCCCCTCCCCTCCTCACCCACACCCCTGCCAAAAAAACGTGATAGATGCTCGACCCGATGGTAAGTCTTTCAGCTGTGCAACCGCGCTCATTCATGCGAAATAGTTCACAGATTCTCGGAAAGATTTGATTCTCGGAAAAGGGGAAATAATGATCACTAAAACAATATGCAGAGAACGTAAAATTGAATCAACTGATTCCAAATGGTAGGTTATAGGTATTTTACTGTTAGTTATTTGACCCACAGACTTCGCAAGTTATGTGCTGACTAGACAACAGCACTGAGAGAATTTAACAACTTAGTAAGAAGATCTCATGTTCGGTGGAAACCCTTTACTCTGTCATTAGAACATTACAATACATGTTGCTTTGTACACGCAGGTATTGTTTTCAATCTAAGTATGGTCAGGGTACTTAATACCGCTATAGAGTGAATATTATATCCTGCAAGCTCTACACGGCATAAAAGACTGCATGAAACGTGTGCTTGCCATATAGAGACATGACAAAAATTTTAAAACAAACGCTCAACAGAAAGAGAAACCGGAACTAAATGAAAGAAACAAATTTTGCCTTCTCTGCTGTTTCATTGACCAATATAGTGCCAAAGAAAACATTTCCCTTTTATCAAGACACAACGAAAACGAAAACGTAATAAAGTGTAGAGAAAAACTTTGAAACTGAACCAAGCTGAATTTTTGCGTCAAAGTTGGGTGCAATCTGTAGTGCGGCAAAACCTCCATTAGGATAGAAGACAAAACCATTATATTGTCCCACAGCATAGTCGTCAAATTACGGAGAAAACCTAGCAGTTTTAAGTCTGGAAAGCGCATGCATTCTCCAAACTATGACGCTGGATACGGCAAAACATCATGTAATGGAATCAGCAACAAAGTTCCTTTCATATAATTATCTCAGTGTGGCATTATTTTGATTGCACTCTGAGGTGCTTGTTGCATTGCCTAGTACGTACAGTCGTGAGAGCCTTGCTTTTATATCGTGACCAAGGAATTAAATTAGCATAGGACAACTACGTACTTGGTATATTCTTATTTCAGTTTCATTGTTCGTGATCAGTAGCCAGTGTAGGCTGGCTTTCACAACCAAGACGAAGAACGGAAGAGTTCCACGCAAGAGAAACACGCTCACGCTAACAACAACACTAATGAACCTGATACATCAAAGGCTTCCTTCCAAACTGCACTATACTTCATAAAAAAAAATACTTCAGTCCTGATCATAACTAAAAGTTCATTGTTATCCAAAGTTAACTCTATATTGCTGGCATATCCTAAAAACATAAAAGTTACTAGAAATAAATGATGATCGCTGACAATACAAAGACATCATTAACTTCAGTGTCACCTCATACTGCCATCATGCAATCGTTCAGTCCTTCGAGTTCTACTGTTTCCGTAAACTTTATTTAGTCTGTTGATCACTGGGACACTTTGTGAACCTTGATGCTGACACCATGCGAGAAATCACCACCGCCACATGTAAATGGCGTGCATCGCGCTATTTTGAAGTTGTAAGACAACCCCTTTTGCAGCTCGTCGATGAAGTCAGGCTCAACCCACAGCCAGTAGTCAGTAAAGTTTCTGCTATCCTCCGGGCCTGTAATACCTTTCCAAACTGTTTTACCATGAGCCTGCAGCACGGCGTTCGAAATTCCGCCCAGAATCTCAGCTAAAGAGTCTCTTTTCCCAATCGATAACACATCTCTAGGATTGCCAGTTTGTGGCATAGTGAATTCTCCTTCGTATTCTCCTTGGAAGGTCATTCCCACAAGTTCTTGATACTTTTTGCGGAGATCGTCTAAGACAGGATCGGACATATCTTCTAGTTCAAAGGCTTTAACAAAACTGAGTCGGTGTCTCAACACATGTAAAGCAGAGAGTGAAACAGGAAGTTTGAATAATTAACATACCACATATTAAAAATATTCATGTGACGCGAGCTAAGTACAATTTTGATTGGTTGAGATATACCAATAACCTAAGCTAGGCAGTACTACGTCTCTTTCATAAAGGACTCCAGCTTTCACTTGTTGTTAAAATTGATAAACAACATTGCATATTAGAGTTCAGCTCAGTTCTTAATTTCTTCGAGTAAACGTTTTACCCATGCAAAAATCCCACTAGCTCCTCTCAAACTTTTGAAACCAGGATGCGTCGCTTCATAATGCGTCGGCATCAGGAGATTCCTATGATATTTTATAGCCACTAACCGCATTTAATATTGAACTGGCCATTAAATGACGTTTCGGTTTGCAAGTTTACGCGTTTGTGCCTTGTTTCATTGCTTTCCTCAAAAATGTGTCGATGTCTTAAGTGGAAACATTCAAATTCTCTCCGAAACAACTGAAAACACTTGTATGGCGTATGTGGTCTAAACAACTCGATCATTTCCTTAGCTTAGCGGGGCTTTGAGACTGGACTGAGAGTAAAAGCGTCGCATCCTAAGACCGCATGGCCACTTGGCCTAAATCAGAGAATGCTGAATGATGATGGAGGCTTCATTGCGTTTTTCATCTTGCGTATAACTGCAGATATTCGCTAGCTTGTTCCGTGTTTCATTGTAATATCAGTGATTTAAGATTATGCCACGCAATAAGAGAGAGACAGATAATTATACTCTACAGAGCTTTCTCTTGATCAAACTTTCACAGCATTTGATGATCAGTTTCCTATCTAACCAGTCATATGTAATCCATGTTTTCCATCCCATACGAAACCCCAAGTTACTAGTTTAAGGTGGCCGAACACAGTTTTCAAGTGCCTATGCCTAATTCACCATAACTTTTAAACTATTTATGCTTTGGCGCCCATTTTTTTGCAAGAGTCAAGGTTAACCACAGAAATATTTATTCTCAGTCTCGCATTTTGACTAGGGTGTGTGCTGTTGCCATGGCAACGGGGCTGGTTGAAAACAAGGCTTAAATAATGGTTTTTGTTTATTTGAAAAAAATCCAGTCGTTAGATTGTTTTCATATTTTGCACACTAGGAATTGACATTAAATCCCTTCTGTCAACATGGCTCTAATAAAATTTTGACATAGGCGATTTTCGTAATTCGCCGTTAATCGTTTTCTGTATTTTGAAAAATTCCCTATGTCAAAATTCAGATTTTTTTTTGATAGATCATTCACTTGGTCTCTGATCTATTTTTCTGCCAAATTTCTTGAAATTCTAACGACTGGATCGTTAGAAATCGGCAGGTTTCTGCTAAAGCAATCGTTCTCAATTTTTCAAGCAACTGCGCATGCGTTGCATTTAACTGGGTTCTCTTCGGCAACAAACAAAAGCTGAAAATTGCTGGGTTCTTTGCATCGTTACCTTTTCTAACATATCTTTGTAATAAAAGGACTAAAGCCATCAATACACTGCGTTCAATTATAGAGAAAAATAACACAGATAGTGCGGGTGTTGAGTAAATAAAATGATCGCTCTATTGACGGCATGTTTGTGTTTTGAAATCCTTGTGCACGTGCTGAATTGCATCAGCAAAAGCACGCGCGAAAACTGTGTTCGGCCACCTTAACTGAAACGTTCTATAATTAGGGTGTATGTAAAACGCGGAACCCACCCGGAACCTGCCGGAACCACCCGGAACCTGCCGGAACCATCCGGAACCTACCCGGAACCACCCGGAACCTACCCGGAACCACCCGGAACCTACCCGGAACCTACCCGGAATCACCGGAATCCCCGGAACCTTGACAGAAAACCAAAAATAATAAAAATTAGATAAAAGTAATAAAGAAACAAAATGAAAATAATAAAACTAAAAAGAATGAGATAAAAATAAGTAGTTTTCACCTCAAAAAGAACAGGATGGCACGTGACTAACGGAGTGTTTGCCATGCCAAAGGTCAAAGTGCAAAGACAAGTATTTTGACTCGAAACCACGCGCATTGTGCAAGTCAGCGAGAGAGCTTCCACATTTTTCTATAACTCGACCATGAGTGAGGCGAAAGAGGCTATCATCAGAGAAGATGAATCTGAAGGTGACGATACTGAAGAACTATATATCAGTCAGCTTTCACCAAAACCGAGGAAACTTGTCCTTTTGCCAGGTAGCAACATTTCCTTCTACAGAAATCTGACTGTTTCCTGAGTTCGGTAAGACTAAAAGCTACTCGCTTTCCTAAAATTACGGCGAAGTTTCATTTCATTTAATTAACAGTGCTGTATTAAAAGACCGAACGGAACTGTCATGACGAGCTAGTCAAAATACTTTCCTCGCCAGAAACAAGTCCAGAAAAGAAGAGGTAAGGGCAGGTTCATTAGCTTTCGTTTAGGCGTAGTGAAACAACTAGAACTAAACCAAGTCTCTCAGGAACTTATTTTCCAAGGTAATTCGTTTCAATCAAATAATGGTAAAATTCCCTCGTGTTTACATATGAGAGGAGGCTAGTTGAACTGGGTCAGGTTGTGTATGTGCATATTGTACGCAAGAAACAACGAAACGAAACCACCGAAGTGAAACCATCGAAACGAAACGACCGAAACGAGCAAAATCGTAAGTAAATAAATAAATGAAAAAGGCAATAAAACACGGTCATGATCTCTGTCACGTTACTATGGCAGCCTGAACTGGCACTCAGATCCACGTGTGTGTGACATCGTGACATCACAAATTCGCACCGAGCCTGTAAAGAAACGAAAGAAGGTTGAGCACAAGCACGACGAGCACGGAGACATTGAGAAAAAGCTGGATATTTTTCACATTTTGAACGGTATTCTAGCTAAAACAAGAAATCTAATTCCTAAAAAGGGTTTCCTGGTCGTTTCGTGGATTCGTGGGCGGTGGCGAATGGTCTTTTTGAGTTTTCGCAGTATACGCATTCAAAACTATTTTAAAACTCTGTCAAACATGTCAGCACATTTCTCATTGAATTTCGTCCCGGATTTCGTCTTAGCGGGAGGATCGAAAACTTCTAGAAAAGCACCTTTTTGCAACTGTTTTGCCAAAAATCTTTCTCATCTTGGTACAGGAATTAATACTGTGATGCATTTAAGAAATTTAAACAACGTCTCCTAAATCAAGTTGTCTTGCTGGGGAGGCGTTTCGATTTCTTGTTTTAGCTAGAATACCGTTCAAAATGTGAAAAATATCCAGCTTTTTCTCAATGTCTCCGTGCTCGTCGTGCTTGTGCTCAACCTTCTTTCGTTTCTTTACAGGCTCGGTGCGAATTTGTGATGTCACGATGTCACACACACGTGGATCTGAGTGCCAGTTCAGGCTGCCATAGTAACGTGACAGAGATCATGACCGTGTTTTATTGCCTTTTTCATTTATATTATTTACTTACGATTTTGCTCGTTTCGGTCGTTTCGTTTCGATGGTTTCACTTCGGTGGTTTCGTTTCGTTGTTTCTTGCGTACAATATGCACATACACAACCTGACCCAGTTCAACTAGCCCGCTCCTCTCATATGTAAACACGAGGGAATTTTACCATTATTTGATTGAAACGAATTACCTTGGAAAATAAGTTCCTGAGAGACTTGGTTTAGTTCTAGTTGTTTCACTACGCCTAAACGAAAGCTAATGAACCTGCCCTTACCTCTTCTTTTCTTGACTTGTTTCTGGCGAGGAAAGTATTTTGACTAGCTCGTCATGACAGTTCGTTCGGTCTTTTAATACAGCACTGTTAATTAAATGAAATGAAACTTCGCCGTAATTTTAGGAAAGCGAGTAGCTTTTAGTCTTACCGAACTCAGGAAACAGTCAGATTTCTGTAGAAGGAAATGTTGCTACCTGGCAAAAGGACAAGTTTCCTCGGTTTTGGTGAAAGCTGACTGATATATAGTTCTTCAGTATCGTCACCTTCAGATTCATCTTCTCTGATGATAGCCTCTTTCGCCTCACTCATGGTCGAGTTATAGAAAAATGTGGAAGCTCTCTCGCTGACTTGCACAATGCGCGTGGTTTCGAGTCAAAATACTTGTCTTTGCACTTTGACCTTTGGCATGGCAAACACTCCGTTAGTCACGTGCCATCCTGTTCTTTTTGAGGTGAAAACTACTTATTTTTATCTCATTCTTTTTAGTTTTATTATTTTCATTTTGTTTCTTTATTACTTTTATCTAATTTTTATTATTTTTGGTTTTCTGTCAAGGTTCCGGGGATTCCGGTGATTCCGGGTAGGTTCCGGGTAGGTTCCGGGTGGTTCCGGGTAGGTTCCGGGTGGTTCTGGGTAGGTTCCGGATGGTTCCGGCAGGTTCCGGGTGGTTCCGGCAGGTTCCGGGTGGGTTCCGCGTTTTACATACACCCTAATTATAGAACGTTTCAGTTAAGGTGGCCGAACACAGTTTTCGCGCGTGCTTTTGCTGATGCAATTCAGCACGTGCACAAGGATTTCAAAACACAAACATGCCGTCAATAGAGCGATCATTTTATTTACTCAACACCCGCACTATCTGTGTTATTTTTCTCTATAATTGAACGCAGTGTATTGATGGCTTTAGTCTTTTATTACAAAGATATGTTAGAAAAGGTAACGATGCAAAGAACCCAGCAATTTTCAGCTTTTGTTTGTTGCCGAAAGAACCCAGTTAAATGCAACGCATGCGCAGTTGCTTGAAAAATTGAGAACGATTGCTTTAGCAGAAACCTGCCGATTTCTAACGATCCAGTCGTTAGAATTTCAAGAAATTTGGCAGAAAAATAGATCAGAGACCAAGTGAATGATCTATCAAAAAAAAATCTGAATTTTGACATAGGGAATTTTTCAAAATACAGAAAACGATTAACGGCGAATTACGAAAATCGCCTATGTCAAAATTTTATTAGAGCCATGTTGACAGAAGGGATTTAATGTCAATTCCTAGTGTGCAAAATATGAAAACAATCTAACGACTGGATTTTTTTCAAATAAACAAAAACCATTATTTAAGCCTTGTTTTCAACCAGCCCCGTTGCCATGGCAACAGCACACACCCTAGTCAAAATGCGAGACTGAGAATAAATATTTCTGTGGTTAACCTTGACTCTTGCAAAAAATGGGCGCCAAAGCATAAATAGTTTAAAAGTTATGGTGAATTAGGCATAGGCACTTGAAAACTGTGTTCGGCCACCTTAAACTAGTAACTTGGGGTTTCGTATGGGATGGAAAACATGGATTACATATGACTGGTTAGATAGGAAACTGATCATCAAATGCTGTGAAAGTTTGATCAAGAGAAAGCTCTGTAGAGTATAATTATCTGTCTCTCTCTTATTGCGTGGCATAATCTTAAATCACTGATATTACAATGAAACACGGAACAAGCTAGCGAATATCTGCAGTTATACGCAAGATGAAAAACGCAATGAAGCCTCCATCATCATTCAGCATTCTCTGATTTAGGCCAAGTGGCCATGCGGTCTTAGGATGCGACGCTTTTACTCTCAGTCCAGTCTCAAAGCCCCGCTAAGCTAAGGAAATGATCGAGTTGTTTAGACCACATACGCCATACAAGTGTTTTCAGTTGTTTCGGAGAGAATTTGAATGTTTCCACTTAAGACATCGACACATTTTTGAGGAAAGCAATGAAACAAGGCACAAACGCGTAAACTTGCAAACCGAAACGTCATTTAATGGCCAGTTCAATATTAAATGCGGTTAGTGGCTATAAAATATCATAGGAATCTCCTGATGCCGACGCATTATGAAGCGACGCATCCTGGTTTCAAAAGTTTGAGAGGAGCTAGTGGGATTTTTGCATGGGTAAAACGTTTACTCGAAGAAATTAAGAACTGAGCTGAACTCTAATATGCAATGTTGTTTATCAATTTTAACAACAAGTGAAAGCTGGAGTCCTTTATGAAAGAGACGTAGTACTGCCTAGCTTAGGTTATTGGTATATCTCAACCAATCAAAATTGTACTTAGCTCGCGTCACATGAATATTTTTAATATGTGGTATGTTAATTATTCAAACTTCCTGTTTCACTCTCTGCTTTACATGTGTTGAGACACCGACTCAGTTTTGTTAAAGCCTTTGAACTAGAAGATATGTCCGATCCTGTCTTAGACGATCTCCGCAAAAAGTATCAAGAACTTGTGGGAATGACCTTCCAAGGAGAATACGAAGGAGAATTCACTATGCCACAAACTGGCAATCCTAGAGATGTGTTATCGATTGGGAAAAGAGACTCTTTAGCTGAGATTCTGGGCGGAATTTCGAACGCCGTGCTGCAGGCTCATGGTAAAACAGTTTGGAAAGGTATTACAGGCCCGGAGGATAGCAGAAACTTTACTGACTACTGGCTGTGGGTTGAGCCTGACTTCATCGACGAGCTGCAAAAGGGGTTGTCTTACAACTTCAAAATAGCGCGATGCACGCCATTTACATGTGGCGGTGGTGATTTCTCGCATGGTGTCAGCATCAAGGTTCACAAAGTGTCCCAGTGATCAACAGACTAAATAAAGTTTACGGAAACAGTAGAACTCGAAGGACTGAACGATTGCATGATGGCAGTATGAGGTGACACTGAAGTTAATGATGTCTTTGTATTGTCAGCGATCATCATTTATTTCTAGTAACTTTTATGTTTTTAGGATATGCCAGCAATATAGAGTTAACTTTGGATAACAATGAACTTTTAGTTATGATCAGGACTGAAGTATTTTTTTTATGAAGTATAGTGCAGTTTGGAAGGAAGCCTTTGATGTATCAGGTTCATTAGTGTTGTTGTTAGCGTGAGCGTGTTTCTCTTGCGTGGAACTCTTCCGTTCTTCGTCTTGGTTGTGAAAGCCAGCCTACACTGGCTACTGATCACGAACAATGAAACTGAAATAAGAATATACCAAGTACGTAGTTGTCCTATGCTAATTTAATTCCTTGGTCACGATATAAAAGCAAGGCTCTCACGACTGTACGTACTAGGCAATGCAACAAGCACCTCAGAGTGCAATCAAAATAATGCCACACTGAGATAATTATATGAAAGGAACTTTGTTGCTGATTCCATTACATGATGTTTTGCCGTATCCAGCGTCATAGTTTGGAGAATGCATGCGCTTTCCAGACTTAAAACTGCTAGGTTTTCTCCGTAATTTGACGACTATGCTGTGGGACAATATAATGGTTTTGTCTTCTATCCTAATGGAGGTTTTGCCGCACTACAGATTGCACCCAACTTTGACGCAAAAATTCAGCTTGGTTCAGTTTCAAAGTTTTTCTCTACACTTTATTACGTTTTCGTTTCGTTGTGTCTTGATAAAAGGGAAATGTTTTCTTTGGCACTATATTGGTCAATGAAACAGCAGAGAAGGCAAAATTTGTTTCTTTCATTTAGTTCCGGTTTCTCTTTCTGTTGAGCGTTTGTTTTAAAATTTTTGTCATGTCTCTATATGGCAAGCACACGTTTCATGCAGTCTTTTATGCCGTGTAGAGCTTGCAGGATATAATATTCACTCTATAGCGGTATTAAGTACCCTGACCATACTTAGATTGAAAACAATACCTGCGTGTACAAAGCAACATGTATTGTAATGTTCTAATGACAGAGTAAAGGGTTTCCACCGAACATGAGATCTTCTTACTAAGTTGTTAAATTCTCTCAGTGCTGTTGTCTAGTCAGCACATAACTTGCGAAGTCTGTGGGTCAAATAACTAACAGTAAAATACCTATAACCTACCATTTGGAATCAGTTGATTCAATTTTACGTTCTCTGCATATTGTTTTAGTGATCATTATTTCCCCTTTTCCGAGAATCAAATCTTTCCGAGAATCTGTGAACTATTTCGCATGAATGAGCGCGGTTGCACAGCTGAAAGACTTACCATCGGGTCGAGCATCTATCACGTTTTTTTGGCAGGGGTGTGGGTGAGGAGGGGAGGGGAGGGGAGGGGATAGAATTCTGCAGCGTGCAATAAATACAATCTTTACGAGTGATATTTTTTTATGAGCGGCAAATCATGAGCAGCAGCTAAGAAATCTGTTAGTAGTTTGGGCCGCCACGAAGCTCTTTGGATCGTCTCACAGGATTGGTTGAGAAAATTATATACAAACAATGGTAACAATGGACCCTAGCCCTAAAACAATAGAGCTTCGTGCCAACAAGATCCAATGAAATTAGAGGTTCTAGAGAGCTTCGTGACAACAGAGTAGTTTGGGGATTTTAAGGGAACAAGCGATATAATTTAAGGGAACAAGAGATATGTCTACTATTAAAGTGAACATGGACAGAAACTCTTAAGGGAGAATGGAATTTACAAAAGGAGAAGGTCACTCGAAAAAGCTTACTTTTTTCTCTTGTCTATAGCAACTAAACATTCATCATTTCCACTGGCACCGATGTTTAAACCTCTGAAGTGCCCTCTATCCTGAAGAACAGTTCATCTTTAAAGAAGCGACGTCGGAGAACGCCATTTCGAAACTGTCTTCGCAGCCAGGTCTGTTTATGTGACATCATTCCGTCCGATTCGAAATTGGAGGGAAGGAGAAAACCCTGCAAATGACTTGGCATACTTCACAAGGTCAGCAAAATCTATTTTTTTTCCACGCGATCATACACTTTACTAACTTCAACTAACTTTAATGCTATCGTTTCGAAGTTTAGAGCATGTTTTGCTCAAAATAGCTGGTCGGCAAGAAAACCTGCACTTTAGAGGCAAATACTTCGGTGAGTGGCTTAACTTAGTGTAAGCTTTTTAATAGCAGAGGGGATTTTTTTGGCTGATTAAATCTCTTTTAGATTTACTTGGGCAGCATTTATCGCATGCGCACCCTTGCAGTTTCTCGTTTCTCATTCTTGATGGCATTGAGAGAAAATATACGAGTGACTTTCTCCTTTCATAGGGAACAAGGGAGAAAAATAAGATTTTCAATGATCAAGGGGACGTGAAACCCCCCTCCTGCCATAGCCTGCAGTGCATGCGTTATTTTGGAGCGGAACGCTGGATACAATCGGGAAATATTTCCTCGTCCCAATCCTCCACAGTTACCAAATCCATGATGGCGGCCTAATACAAAAATGTACACTCGCGCGTCCAAAATACGCATGCTCCCCCGCTCTCCTTCCCCCTCCCGCCAACTCCCGGCTAGCCCACTACGCAAATATTCTTTGCACTCGTCACGCAATCTTTTAGGAAGATTGCGTGATGAACCCAAAGAAAGTCCGCTTATGAGGCAACCTCACTCCCCAGAGTCTCTCGATAATTAGTCATTAGGGCCAGACATCAACCAAAGGAGATAAACGCGTTAAGGTTGACCAACAAGCAATTGTTTATTTACTTTACATCGTACATTGTTTGTATATTGTATGTCTGAAATTGTCGCGCAAACGTCTGTGGAACGAATGCGTCCATCAAAAACAAGCCACGGGATGCTATTACTGCGGATAGGGTTGGAATTGTAGTTGAATTGTGAAATTAGAATAAAAAGACTTAACCGGAATAGAAATTACATTTAGTTGAACTGTGTTGGGATTGACGAAACGAAGTAGTCCAGAAGTTTTCAATTATTTTAATTTTATCTTCACTTTTATTTTATTTTATTTTATTTGCTTCACAAATAAAAATAGAATTAGAGAAAAATGATTAATAAACAACATAAATTAATATAAAAGATTTTATGATCCAAACAGCTATCTAATGTTTTATTTAAGACAACTCTCGCAAACTACTATGAAACAATCGATTATCTCGCCCGGGACATTATTCTAGTGTCGAAATAGCTCTCGGCCGCGTCACCTCATCGCACTCTTCTTCAGCAGACATCTCTGGTAGTTTCCATGACATCGTACGCCTGATACCCGGATGGCCAGTGTTCACTGCATGATAACCATGATAAAGTTGATCGGTCCCTCTCCTTCTGAGCAAGTGTTTCTTCCACTCTGGCATGCCAATCCATCGCTGCTCCTCTTTCAGTCTAATCAATGCATGGCAACAAAAAAACACTTTATAAATCCATGCAATAGACCACTTCCGAGCCTTTTGCCTCGGCATATGAACGATTCTTTTTGTAAAACCATTTGCACTCTTTTTTTAATAAAAATGTTGCTTTTCCGGCCCAGGCTGAATATTCCTATTTTTCTGCCGATTTTAGGCTGAAATTTTCTTGTATTATACTTAATTATAGCTTATGACATTTCCGTTTTAGAATTTATTGGGTATCAATTCCAAGTGTTTGGTATCTAGATCTGAATCGCGTTGTCATGTGTCGTCGAGTACAGGTTTTTTTGTTTTGTTGGCTAGTTTCGCCGTTCATAGAAACGAATAATTTTATATGGTTAAGTTAAAAACATAAAATTGTATTGTATTTACAGATGTTTCAACACAAAATTATATCTATCCTATCCAAATCTCAGCCTCGGCTTCATTCTTAAAATATTCTTAAAATTTCGCAAATTTCAGCATCGATTTTCTTATAAAATATATTCTTATAAAAAAAAGAGTGTATATGAAAATATTCCTTGTACAGGATCATTTTCTTGCAAAATCAACCTCGTTTTCATATGAAAAGTTTTTGCGCGCAGACTCGTTTTGAAACAGAGGCACAAGGTGATTTGGAAAGGCCTATTATGAATGGCGTGTTGATTAACAGAAGTTCTTGCAGCTTGCAGCTTAACTTGCAGCTGTGACTGGTTCATGCTTTGCTTTTTTATTCGATTTCCAGTTATTGTAAATTAAATCGGAAGAGCCACTGGCACGAGATTTAATAAACTTACAACTACTACTACTGCTATCATATAAAGAAGATAGCAACAATAACAGATTACACTCCAGAGGTCAAAATAAACGACAAAGGACGAAAAGAACACTGAGATTTATAAAGATTGGGACACTACAAGCAAAACCCTGCATTAAGCGTAATTTCACTTAAAATCACAAAAACATAAGTGCGAAAATTCTCGTATCTACAATATACAAACCTATCTTCTTCTTTCTTGGAAAGTAAGGGGATTTTCCATAACGGAACCCCACTCCACTTTCTTTGTTCTATTTCTCTCTGCAAAGCGAGAAGAATATAATGAAAATCAGGCCATTAACGTAAAATCCTAAAGGAAAAGGTGGCTTAACGCAACTTCAATGTGAGATCCCTCAAGTTAGTTCTTGTGGTTAGGAAGTAGAGCGTTACGCGTACACTACGCGGCCCACCCATCTCGCCTCATGTCACGGCTGCACTTGGAAAACAAAAACTACATAAAATGCGTTACAGTAACACAAGTCAAGCATGCGAAGTGTTTCCAGTACAGCGAAATCTGTCTTAAGCGGACACCACCTTCAACAAGTGCCAAGCTATTCATCTTGTATTATTTTGTTAAGCGAACCTGTGTCAAGTCGACACGTCTTCTAAGCGTAACGACTGTTTTGTAGTGAAGCACGTTTTTTTTTCTTCGAGCGAAACCATTCAAAAGAATATGTGTTTTGCCTACAAACTCATTTTCATGCAAATCAAACCATTTTCATAAGAAAGGTTTCGCGCGAGGCCTCGTTTTGAAACAGAGGCACAAGGTAACTTGAATAGCCTATTACGTTGCGGTCAAACCTTTTCTTGCTCAGCCTTTTCCCGCGCTTTTTCTTTGATCATGCGGTGACAACGATCTGTCTCTTCCACGGAGGTAGCAGGCCTAGTAATTCCTCATCCGCTGATTGGCCACTTTTCTCATGGAACAATCCAGCGGTCACGTGACTAAAATTCTCGTCTCTTATTGGTTGGCTGTCTTGGGTTTTCTCCCCAATCGCCTTAGCATCTTCATTTTCACTCTGTTTGTGTACTGAGGTGCGTCCTTCTTCCAGTGAATGAACCTCCACAATGAAGCTACCATCGTTTCGCACTGAATCATTAATGCTGAGATTTTCACTACTCGGCTCAAAGATTTCACCAAGGTGAGTAGTTTTACCGGCCTTGTTTTTCATCAAACTCGACGTTTTCGTTCGGGTCTTGCAACTCTTCAGCTTTTCCGTTGGAAGTATCTGACAAAAAAAAAGACTTGATTTAAGATAAGTTAGACGTCCTCCCCGTTAAAATTTAAGCACATGGTGTTTCGAGCGTCAAGTAAACTGGTAAAAATTGAAAAAAGGACACTGCCAGAGGAAACTTGTGATAGAATAAATAGTGATTGTACTAACAAGCGACGTCTTCTCTAACAGTAAGCTGCGGTCTTGATGCATGATGACAAAGAAAACGAGCGTGCTTTCTCCCTTTGCCGTCAGTACATTCTGTAACATCCACTTTTCTATTTTCGAAAGATCAAAGGCATCTTCAAGAAAAGACTTCTTCGGAGATAAAGTGTAACAAAGTGCGACAGAAATCTGTATATTTGATGACATGATTTTAAGACAAGCTTGTGAGAAACGAACTTGACCATGAGTATAAACAACGAATCATTTATTTTAGAACAAAACAAAATGAATGTCGCTGAGTTTTACAATTGAAATCTGAAGAATTGTCCATGAATAAATTGACCAATATCGAAACTTCGGTTTCCTAATCTAAGCGTATTTCTACTAGTTTCTAGCTTGGTCACTGTGATTATGTATGAAGAACTCATCCTAGAAATCGCTGGCCGCGCCACAGACTTGATGAATAATTGATGAAATAATCTCTCCGAGTCTCTGAGCAAGAATTGAGAAAAGAAAAAGAAAACAGTGTTTTTTTTCGTCGCGTTACGTTCTTGTCGACTTCTTTCTGTCTTGTCATCACGGATTTTATGTTTAGTCGGTTAAAACGGTGCAGAATACATTTTACTGGGTGGAATATAATTACTTTAAAAAAGTGTGCAAAGTACTTTGTTGCTGTTAATGATTTTTATGTCGCTATTCTTGCTGTGGTGGATATTGCTGTTGTTTATGTTGTTGTTGTTCTTGTTGTTGTTGATTACGTTGTTGCTATAGCCACTTTAGTTATCAATGTTGTTGTTATTGCCCCTGTTGTTGCTATTCGTGTCGTTGCCATGGTTTCTGTTTCTGCTCTGTTGTTTATGCATCTGTAGTTGCCTTTGTTTCAGCTGTCGTTGTTATTGCTGCTGTTGTAGTTGTCCCCGTCGTTGTCGCCCTCCCATGCAATACAAGACAGTCTGTAATCTTTATGTAATGAACGCCAGCCCTCGACAGTCTTTAGTTCTGTTCAGTATTGCTGGTCCAAAGTCAGCAGTAGAAGTGTCCATGATCACGTATGTTGATTAAAGACGTGTAGTGACTTGACAATGGCAAAAAACGGCATGTAAGTTACAATTTGTAAGAAACAAGGTACTTAGGCCCCGTTTACACGGGTCCGGACAAATTTTCGCACGGACGAATTTTGTTCCTGGACCGCCTGTTTACATGGATCCGTGCAAATTCTGTTGCAGTGGTGTTACACGGATCCGTGCAAAGTTTAGACCAGTCGCTGTATTTGATTCCAAGCCATAACAACGCTATCTGAGGCAAAAAGTTGCACGGTTCGGGTGTTTACACGAGTCCGTACAAATATGGAACCGTGCCGGTCAAAAAGTCGACCTGCTTTTTTCAGGTCCCAAACTTGCACACTTAGCCGTTCAAAATTAGTCCAGTTCCGCCGGTCCCGTGTAAACGCAAGGTGGAACCGTGCAAGTTTTTGTACGTGCAAAGATTTCGCCGGACCCGTGTAAACAGGGCCTTAATTAACTCCTTCGCAGCCGTTCGGACCGAAGGCACGCAACATTCCCCGAAGTCACGCAACGTTCCCCGTCCCCTCGCGGATGCGCCAAACCGACATACATTCCTTTCTTGAAGTAAACCAATCACACTACTGCTTGTATTTCCTTGCAGAGGTCCGCGCTAAAAATGTCTTCCAATCGACGGCCGCTCAGGGTTTTCCCGGGAAAGAAAACATCAAGAAGCTCCGTTGTGATTGGTGCAGCGTATACAATTACTAGACACTGATTGGTTCAAGTAAAAGGGAATATAATTTATGTCGGTGTAAAGAAGCCTCACGGGAACGGGAACGTTGCGTGACCTCGGCACGTTCGGTGGTGAAGGCGACTAGATCTTTAGGCCCTATCCACAGGCCTTCCGTCTATACTAATCCGTCACAAAAACGGAACTTTACGAAAACGCTCTTCAAACTGGAGAAATTTTTGCGTTTTAGTTTTGAAAACGGAGGCTTTCGTAAACGATGACGTTACGATAGTCTCCTGCCCGATATTTGAAAAATCACCGCTGATTGTTGCGTTTTTCAAATTCCTCCGGCCTAGTGTGGACGAGGTCTTAAAAGGAACTGTCATGGTGGCTAACGGAACATATAAAGCGTTACTACTGGCATAAATTGTCGAAGAAGTGGACAGGAGAACTTGCTCCTGCTTGTCTGAATTTTCATCCAAAATACCAGCACAGGAAGTGAAAAAGAGAACAAAAATGATGTACCGCTTGAAAGTTTTGAAAACTTGACTGAATATCCAATAGATTTGGCACCATTTTAGTGCATCCATGCAGTAACCTCTATTGCTATCCCTTGTCAAAGTTGTTTCTCCCTTACCTGAATATCCAGCAAAGTCTGCTGGAGGAGGAATGACTTGCCCAAAATGAGGCAAAGGCAGTAATTGCCTCTCTCTTAACGGCTTTCCTACAGGCGGTGAGCCAGGGACATCTGATTCCGCAGGTTTAGTGTCACGCTGTGATGGCTCTGTACTTTCGATAGCATCTAGTGTATTTACAAGACGGTGGCGACTGACTGCTTTCATATTAGTTGTCTCTACTTTCTTGCCCATCGTATTTTGGTGCTTTGGGGCTTCCTGTGATGTTATACTAGCTTTAGAACTATTATTTGGAATCGGTGTCTTGGAATTGAAGTATGTCCTTGCTTGCGCAGCTGAGCTTTGAACTGTCGAGGTGGTTTTTACATGAACGCTATCTTCTACGGTGTATTTTTTCTTGGACTCCATTTCTTTCTTTTGCGCTTTAGCTTGCTGTTACAGATGAAAAAGAAGAGAGGAAACATGAATCTGAATACACTGGCCGGCAACTCTATGATATAAGTTCAGTACAGCTCCGGAGAAAGTCAATCAATAAAAATCTCGGGTTAACAAACTTTGTGCTCTCAGGCCATTTCTCAAGACATAAATAAAAAACTCGCTAATAACTAAATCCTTGAATGTCTAGTACTAGTAACCGATTTTCTTGTAAATTCAAACACTGCAGTTCAACCCAGCTCAATGCTGCGGACATGAAACTAGACTCAGCGGGTGATAGGTCACATTTTACTTACAGTTGCAGTCAGATCAGATATTTGTAATTACTGTATAATGAAAACTTTTGGAGGACTGTTCACCATTAAGAAATTCATTATCAGTATTCTGGTTACGCGAGCAATGATCATCGGAGAACCGAGATACAAAGTTGACGAATTTTCGGATTTGAGAAGGTTTGCGAGTTTGACCTTCTCCGTACGTTTTTGTGATTATCTGACATTTCAAATCCATTTTCTCTTGGAAGGC
>JAHPZR010021042.1:10000-30000 GCA_019787425.1 Platygyra sinensis | reverse complement strand
TTTAGCTCGTATTCATTATACCGGACCCAGACAACCAACACTCCAGGTGTTAACAGAGCTTCAGCGATGTCATATGTTGTCAGTGCCCTTTGAAAACTTGAGCGTGTATGTTTAGTGAATCAATGAACATATGTGAACAATTTAGTTTAGTTAACAAAAAACAGGAAAGCTGAAAACCGCACACGCCTGAGAGGAACCGCAAGAATGCATGTTTTGTTCAAATTTAATTGAGTAGTTTAGTTTCATTCAGTTTTTACCGACAGCCGTACTGAAAGGACAAAAGTATTTACCGTTTTTAGCTGCTGCCCGGATTTATGCTTAACACATTCAAGGACATTTAAGAAAACTCGCCATAGAAGTAAGTGAATGGGAAATTACCCTTGAATTGTTAATTTGGTCTTTGATTTTGTTATAGAATATCAGGGATCTGCTGTACTTAAGTTTGTATTACGAACCGCATGGTTGCGCTTTCATTAACGTTTGGTTGTCGCGGGCATATATTTCGCCCTTTTCCTTTTTCACTTATTAATTACTTGATTACACTTAGAAAATAGAATATGTTTGTATAATTTTGATTTCAGATCGAATAAAATCTACTGTTATACGATTGCGAGTTATTCTTCGGTTTGGATTCTTCGTTTTCTATCGGAACAGTGTATCGCAAGGAGAAAATAGTTCTCTCCAAAGATTGGTTGTTCAACAAAATCGTGCGAAGACACCGTGGCGGATTTTGCTGTGAGCTCAACACGCTATATTTCCTGCTACTCGACTATTTTGGATTTAGACGCAAGCTGTATGCCGGTGCAGTGTTCAACCGCTACCCAGAGCGCAAAGGAATTCTCTTTGATCATATGCTCTTCATGATCAACTTTGAAGATGACCTTTGGTTGACAGATGTTGCGTTCGGCGACTCCGGCCAGTTTGACGCCTCTTCGATTCAGCGACTCGTCAGATCCCCAAGAACGGGAGAGTGGAATTTATCGCATCCGAAAAGATGGCGAAGAATACTGGTACGAAGAGAAGGCTAAAGTAGTTGTTAACAAGTTTGGCCACGAAGAGCATCCACTCATGACGAATGGGAAGCATCCGAAAAGATGGCGAAGAATACTGGTACGAAGAGAAGGCTAAAGTAGTTGTTAACAAGTTTGGCCACGAAGTGCATCCACTCATGACGAATGGGAAGCTTCACATAGCTACAAATTCGATCTCATTCCAAGAACCAGAGAGGACTTCAACGATATGTTACTCTATCATCAAACAAACCCAGAGTCGCCATTCACCCACGATCGCATTTGCACGATGGCCATGCCCTGGGGAAGAGTAACTCTTGCTGGAAGCAAACTGGTAACTTCAACATATCTGGGGGACAACAAAGTCAGAAAAGAGACCAAGGAACTTCAGGGTGGAGAGGAAGAAATAGTAAAGGAACTTGAAGAGAAATTTGGAATTAGAAGAGAGGCTTGTTTCTATCCCGAAGGATCCATGTTTTACGGAGTAGACTGGAGCAAAGAAACTTTGTAGGACAAACGGATCGGGTTAGTACCACAAAGTGCTATCTAACTCCCCCCTCCCCCCCGCACCCCTGATGAGGAGCAAGAATGGAGTGATCTCTCACTGGTTTTAATCTGAGTATATCGGATTGCCTGAAAGAATTGTCAATAGGTGGCATGCTAATAAAGTACCCTAGTAGTCGTCAAGGATTAAGGGAATTTCGGGGAGAATGAGTTCGACGCCTTCAATGATTTCATTAGCTGACTTTCAACTCTTGTCTATTGATGGTTTTCATGTGACATCATCATTTCAAAGATCATTAAAAGTTACAAATCCTTCTGAAGTTTTAGTTTTACCAGCTCGACAGGGGTCTACGTTTTGTTATACGGACGTTTGAATTTCCACATTTATGGCGTCTCCATACAAAGCGCTATAATGACTTGGATGAAACACTTTTCTGAATACCGCGCGAATGAAGTTTTTATTTTTGATTGCGTGACAGTGCAAACCAGCAATAGACCAATTTCAATATATTAAAATTCAGCCTAAAACAAAAGAACTCAAAACGAGGCTCTGGGGAATATATAACAACAGAGTTTGTGGGGCTTATTCCCCAGAGCCTCGGTTTGAGGTCTATTGTTTTAAGCTGAAATTTGGTCTATTGGTAAAATTACAACGAGAGTTTTACAGATAAAGTATGATATTGTCAAGCATTTTCCTGTGTTTATGGTTAGCAAGCAGAGGTTTCCTCTATAAACTACAAATTTGGCGATAAGTTGCATGGCAGCGCATATAAAAGCATTTTCACTTTTTTTTAGTAAGTCTAATTAGTAATGTGTAAGCATGAAGAAGCATCAGTGCCGGGCATCAGTGAAGCATGAAGGAGCATTCCCGGTTTTGGCTCCTTCTTGGTGTAGAACGCAAAGTACAGTTACAAAAGAATGACGACTCTCAAACCTATTCTTTGTTTTCATGTGACGTCATCATTTTCCAAAATTACAAATTAGCCATCCTACTGTCGTTTAAGTATCATCAGACATAACAGAAGACCTTATCAAAACTTGGCGTTTTACGACGTTCAAGCTCGATAGGTTCCCTCATTTTCTTATAGAGGGCATTTGAATTTCCAAGTTTATGCGTTGCGTGACAATAAATGGCGGTCCGAGAAGGATCACGCGTAGGTCAAAAGAGAAGTTATCGCTTACGTTTTTGGTAACTAAACAGTTCTTGTACCAGAAGAAGTACTACTTTCAATGTCTCAGAACTCTAGAGTAATAATTTTTCGTTTCAGTGGCAAAACTCAATGACAGATGTTTCTGTTGGTTTCCGGCCGCCATGTTGGTGCCCCTCGGAGGGGCACCAACATGGCGTCTCCATACAAAACTCTATAAATTTAGGTGAAACTGTTTAACGAATAACGCGGCAATGAAAAACCGCACAAACCTAAATCTCGGCGATGTTTCTTGTTTATCAATTATCTATCATATACGTGATTCTTGACTTAATTTATTGAATGGTTACGATTTTTATTTTCGATGCAAACCACCAATTGTCTTCGTTTTTCCTCATTCTTTTGTCCTTTTGTTCACTATTGTTTTTCGTCAGCTGTGTCTTCTACACGAAGTAAGAGACCGAGTTTTTTTGGCTCAGTTTACGACAGTCTGTTTATTACACACATAACGACGATTCATGAACTGAGATTATCGGTATGTTCACGGTTTGCTGATACCGTCGATTGCATCGCACCCGTGCAAAACATGTTTTCACGTGACGTCAAACGTCTGAGTTTCAGGTGTCAAACTTTGAAGTTTTCCCGCCCAAATGTGAAGTGTAGTGCTTAACGATTTTCGAAACTGTACCCTTAGTTTACCGTGAGCTGCTCGTGGTCCAAATTTTGACGCAAATCAATTAAGGATATAAAAGGTTGTGCGGATCATACCGTCGATTGCATCTACCCTGTGAACAAACTCGCGCAAAACATGTTTTCACGTGACGTCATCAAACGTCTGAGTTTCAAGTGTAAAACTTTCAAGTTTTCTTCTCGACACTGTTCAAAGGGAAGATCATTCTAATCATCAAGAAAGGAAGAAATTAGCAGAAAGGCGTCCCACTTTCAACGATTTGCGTAATCAAGTGAAAGAACTTGCGCAGGATTATTCTTTCTCAGAAGTTGGGCGAAGATTAGTCAGCGAATATTTAGCTCGTATTCATTATACCGGAACCCGGAGAACCAACACTTGAGGCTTTAACAGAATTACAGCGATGTCAAATGCCTTCAGTGCCCTTTGAAAACTTGACTGCGTGCTTGGCAAGAAGAAAATCAAGCCCCCCTCCATCTCCCACTCATGCTCTTTGACACGACAAAACTTTACAAACACCACTCCCTGTTCGCAGTTTTTCTTGCGCGTACGAGGCCTTTAGTCCAATCTTCGCATGAAAACAACATGTCGGGAGCTGGTATCAGAAGCGTTTTAGCGAGATTTTGCGATAACAGTTGGGAGAATGGGAGGGACTTTGTAAAAAAAAAATTAAGTGCGGGAGCGAGGGGAGCGGGAGGGGAGCGCGAGCGCGCGCTGGTTGACGCGTTTGGGATTTAGGAAACGGTACGATTATGTTGAAAAAAAACTCTCCAAAAGACGCTAAATTTCGAATTCCCCGACCGTCGCAAAAGTATTTGAAAACAAATTGGGCTAAGTTGTTGAAAAATCTTCCGACCTCATTTCATAACATTGTCAAAGTAATCTGCGGATCCATTCAGCTATCGCCTCGTGGATCCACAGCTACTTTGACAATGTTATGACGAAATTCATCATCCATAACAGGACAGACGCATGAAAAACTGATGTCAATTTTGTAAAAATGAAAACCAAAAAAAAACTCTTTTGCAGAGCGCGAAAAGGCTTAAATGGGAGTTAAGCCCATCACACAGGACTTGTAAGTAGCGTTTCCCTGTATTGTGTAAGATCGCATAAGATACGACAACAGGGGACAAAGGTAAACTATTCATTCTTATCGTTCCTTTATTTACTCTCTCCCTAGTCAGCAAGATTGTGTGATCCCTGGAGATATTTTCAAGACTGGGTTTTGGAACAATGCGGCATCAGGAGCGGATCCAGACCTTGAGCTAATCGCGGGGGTGTGTTGGGGGGGGGTTGTTGTTTTATTCGCCCTGCTGGCTTTGTCTCCCTTCGGTCATTTCTTTTTTTTCTACTAAAAATAAGGGGGCCCCTCCCTCCTCCCCTAGATCTGCCACTGGGCCGCATTTTGTTCCAAACTCCACTCTTATAAATATCCACAGGGAGCACATAATCTTGCTAACTAGGGAGAGAGTAAATAAAGGAACGAACATAGACATTAAGCCTATGGTTCGGCTAATTTTAATTAGTATATACACACTCAGTGATCTTGGGTGTTTAAGCAATCTGATTGGTTCGCTATCTCTGGCTAATGAGCATTATTCACTCCCTACCGAGTGAATAATGCGTAAGCCAAACAAAAATGAAGCATACTTTTGAATAAAGCATACTTTTGATTCACACTGATTTGAACGGTGTTTAAGGACCATTAT
Organism: Platygyra sinensis; assembly: GCA_019787425.1. NCBI lineage: Eukaryota > Metazoa > Cnidaria > Anthozoa > Scleractinia > Merulinidae > Platygyra > Platygyra sinensis. The sequence goes on along the minus strand of JAHPZR010021042.1, from coordinate 24,941 downwards.
TCTAGACTGTCAGGAGGTTTTTTCAAAGATTAAACTATAGATTTTCCATGTTCAAAGATTCTGTAAATAGTTTCGCGAATTCGCGTATGCTTTGTACAGCTTGCACGTTTTCCACGCATGAATTGAGAGGTCAATTAAATCCATTTTTAATGGTTTCCTTCTGAAATGTTGTTGAGATCACTTCCTGTGTATATACTAAAACAATTATTCTTCTCAATCTCGGTGAATAGTGGCAGAATATTTACCTCGATTTCAAAGAATAATTGTTAATTGTTATATGATCATTATGATGTTTCCAAGATAAATTATTATCAATCAGGATCCGTAGATACGTAACGAACTAGATACGTTCTAAAGCTATATTCTATTTTGCTCGTTATCAAATTTAATTATTTTACGTTGGTAGGTATTTTTTCTTTGAGCAGGAGAAAATGTGACGAATTTTTTTTTTTTTCACCAGGCTAGGTTCAATTTATGTGCAGTTAGCCAATCATCGAGTTAAGCCATGAAGAGCAAATTCGATCTCACTCGAAGAACCAGAAAGGACTTCAACGATACGTTGCCGTCATCAAACAAACCCAGAGTCACTATTCACTCACCGTCGCATTTGCACGATGGCCATGACCTGGGGAAGAGTAACTCTTGCTGGAAGCAAACTGGTTGAGGATTTTGAAACTTGAAGCTTGAAATTTTAGCAGCCCCCCTCGCTAGCGGTTCAATTTTTTAGGAACCCCTCCCCCCCTTTGGTAGTAAAGATTTCAGAGCCCCTCGCCTAGCCCAACAAATTTTTCAGAGCCACCCCCTTCGTGTGTGTAAAAATATTCGGAGCCCCCCCTCAATATCTTCACACCCTCCCCCCCCCCCCCCCCTTGTCAAATTAAATGAACTTTTCCTAGCTTCAACATATCTGGGAGACAACAAAGTCAGAAAGAGACCAAGGAACTTCAGGGTGGAGAGGAAGAAATAGTAAAGGCACTTGAACAGCAATTTGGAATTGGAACAGAGGCTTGTTTCTATCCTGAAAGATCTAGGTTTTACGGAGTAGACTGGAGCAAAGAAACTTTGTAGGACAAACATGTAAGCCTAGAGTTAACAAACCGTACCACAGGGCTGAAAGCTGCCTAAAAGGTTGGACAAGCATCTCTTTTTATATTCGAGTTCCCCCCCCCCCCACCACCACCCCTAGAAAGTAAGTGTACAAAGTTTTGGATGGCCGCTTAACATGGGTGAGGACAATGGAGAACTCTCTCATCAGGATGACCAAAAGGTGGCCGCAGCCGATTAACAGACGTGGTCGGTTAATATGAGAGCAATTTGAGGGCATTAATAACTGGCCTTTTAATAAGGAGTGGCCACCTCACAGGTGGTGTTCGACTCTTGTTAGTCCCTAAAACTGCAGCTAGTACTTTTACGTAATTGAAATCACACTTTTTACTGTTAGCTTACTTGTTAATAAGAGTTAGTCTACTACTTATTATTATTGTAAGGTATTGTTGCCATTTATCTATCCAGCGGCTCTTGATCAGTTTTTTTTTTAAAAATGTAAAATGCCAGACAAAAGGACCCTTCCCGGGGACCCCTCCCACCCCTAGAGGAAGGGTGAGGCAGCAGGAGGATCAAACTTACGATAGCTGTTATTGGAGTTGAGCCTGCTGTCAAATGTTCCTTTGTTTGGAAAGGCACACAAACGAGGCAAAGGGTCAGTGACCCTTTCGCCTCGTTTGCATGTCAAACCGCTGATAACTTTGATAAGGGCTTATTTAAGAACTATTGATGGAGCCATTATTCTGGCTATATTTATGTGGTTTGAAAATAAGTTTGTTTATTCAATCAAATCTTAAATTTTTGTTGATTGCAACCAACACGAATGAGTGGTTACCTGTGTTTCAATAAGCCAACCTAACAATTTCTTGTCCAAGTTTTTACCAGAGTAAAGAAATTCCGAAATTGACTTTGGCTTCCTAGCCTTGTTAACTTTTTAGTTATTTTAGGAAGCCAACACCCTTTCAGTTTTAATTTTTATTTCATGTTAATTTAATTTCTGTCAAGTGTAAGGGTCAATAAAGTTGTTGTTGTTGTTGCTGTTCTTGTTATTGACAACAAAGGGAGGGAAACCTGATGCACCACTTGTGCCATTGCAGGGGCTAAATTTCAAAACTACCTTTCCAGAAAGAAGATTGAATGTTTCAGTCTAGTTTTGACCAAGGCCAATAACCTCTCGAAGGTTGGTGAAATCATGGCATTGCTTCTGTCACAGCATATACTGCAGATTCTTGTCTATCGCTAGCTTATAATAATGGCTTATTCCGGAACATCCTGAAGTTGAAAAAATCAAAGTCACACAAACCCTTTATCAGCAGGACACAATTCCACCATTCTAAATATTCACAGAATTAATTAAACACTGTTAGGTATATACTCATCAAACTTGCTAATTTAACAAGCTAATGAATTTATTAACGAAAAAGGGTACAATGGCATCTCCAAACAGTGACCTAAGTGGCTAATGAGTACTTTTACCTCCTCCCTGTGGATGGGGTGCTATTCCATCACAGGGTTAGTCCCCTTGGCATTAAATTTGCCAGTATGCATTTGTACCCCTGGGCGAGAAGAGGCAATATGAAAGCTAAACTGTGTGTTGCCCAACAACATAACACAATGACCCTGGTTAGAGCTTGAAGGCTTAACACTTGATCTACAGTACAATGCATTAACCATTAAGCCATGACACATTTCTGCTTTAACAAATTACTTAGAACTTTATTTTCTGAGTTCTTGGGAACAGAACACTGGCAGGTAAAGCTTCAGTAGCTGCCCTCATCAGCCAGCCAGTGCTTACAACAGGTATCCTGTAGCAAGAGTGGTATGATATACAGTGTACAGACTTTTGAAGTCATTTGAGGTCTCTTTCCAAAATATCTCACCTTTTTTCAAACCGACTAAAACCGAAATTATTTGAGAAGCTTTTGGATATGCTACCAAAGCAATGCCCACAGGAATAAACCAAGCCTTCAAGCTACAACATCAAGGGGTATAAGCCATTTTAGAAAGCAGCATTAAGTTGTAATGGGTGCAAAAGTTACAATTTTACCAGCTAACCCATCCCTTGCATACAGAGAGGCCATTACAAAACACTCACTGCTCAAATCTACCCAACAAGACCAAGAAGACAACAGGAGACAGGGCATTCTTTGCAGCCGTGTCGACCCTGTGGAACGCCCTTCCAGATGAGTTGAGAGCTTTGGGCAGTCTCAAAACTTTTATGGCACGGTTAAAAACTCATGTTATGTTAGGGCTTGAACCCAGACTTCTTTATCCAGACTCTCACATGATTACTGAGAAATAATCATTCCATACAAATCACCATTATAGCATATGGATGATTATTTTGAATTTCCATTATTTTAACCACTCCTCCCCCAAAAACCTTTCTGATTAAAGTGAATTGCCCTCCCCACAAAACCTTTCTAATTTACATGAATTTTCCAAAAGACAAGACTGCAAATTTATGATGCCACTCCCCCCCACCACCCAACATGTTGACAACATGAAACTAAAGTTATAAATAACAACTTTCATCTCCCCTCCAATGCTATGGTTGACTTTCCGTCAAACCTTCAGCAATAACTTAACTCGGCTAGTTTACAAGCTCTAGTTTATGAGCTTTCTTAGAAATCCATACAGTTTTCATACAAATGTAAATATTTACCTTTACATAAAAAAGTAACCATTAACAATAAATTAACCTCCTTAAAATAATATCTGACTAGAAAATGTTGCTATGTACCTTTGAGGTACTGAACTTTATATTCTAAATAAACATCACTCTTTCTTTCACTCAAGAATTTGCACTGTAAATGCATGCTGACTCCTAAATAACAAAGCAGATTCAATCCATAGAATGTATAGTAAAACACAGTATGAATTGTACCCGTTCCAAGAACATGTGCTGACATCAAACCTGGCTCTGTATCATCTCCATGGGGTCAATGTCTTGTTGTATTTAGCTAGTAAACACTTAAAGTGGTTTTCACTCAAGATTATCAAGAGAAATTCATATTTGCTTTGGTGTTGCTTGTCTGTGCTGCAACTTTTTCAACCAATCAGCAATGACATGTAAATTGTGACTCTCTTGCAAATACGTTCTCAAGTTTCACATGTCCACTGCAACCATATTTTTTTGCTCAAAGTTTTGATTGGTTTATGACATTGTGTCTTTAGTGATTGGCGATTGTCACAGTGATTACCAGTAATACAATCATGTACTTTAGCTTTGGTTATACAGATAAAAGTGAAAGCCAAGTGTGGTTTTACAACACTTAATTGGAAAACAGTTCTAAACGTAAAAAGAGTACAGCGCATCATCAGAGCTCATCCCAGTTGTAAGTGGTGCTGGATTCTGCAATCGTCTGGATACTACAATCTTCATCTTCACAAACCTGAACTCGCCAAAAAATGTGAACATGAATCCTAACAGAGATAATGCCATCAGCCATTCAGAAACATCACCAATGATGTGATCATAGTAGGCCTTGCCCGTGTGATCCCACCGATGGCTGATTGTGCTGCTGTTCCTGTAGTAGCGTATCCAGTCTTTACTGGCAAACGAAGTAGCTGTGACGCAAGAGATGAAGAAGATCGACATAGCAATAACAATGAGAAGCCGTATAGTAAGGAGAGTGCTGGTTATTAATCCACAGGTCTTCATCTTGTAGGAAATAAAGGATTGTACCCAGCAGTAGAAGATACCACCCCCAAACACCATGACTGCACCAATGATGTGGACAACTGAAACAGCATCTTCCTGTCGTGGATCAAATAAACACAATGTGTTAAAAATACTAAATTTTTACAAGCTGTAGTACCAACTAGTTTTTGGAACGGATTTAACCCAGCCCTCTATTTCTTATGCATTTAGTAGAGCTAGCCAGGATAGATCTATCTGCAGAATGGTCGGTTTTGGATATCAATGTCATTCTGATATAGCAAATTGCAAAGCAACACTATCAGTTTTGTGCAAAAATAGTGGTAAAATGACCCACTATACCTATAATAAAATTTATGAAGGTCCCATAAATTTCTAGGCTTTACACCCAACTTTTTACGGCAGACACAAAGAATATGCAACATAGGTGGCAAAAGTGAAGGGGCTGAGAAAAAGGAAAGGAGAGGGGCAAGAAAAAAATTGGGATTGGGTAATCACAAATAAAGTCCAAAGTTTGGCTTTAGGGCATGCACCAAAGTGAAACATTGCAGATTTTTGTACCTAATCTTTGGGAAATCTATGTTTTTGGTAAAGAAAAAAATATTATTAACAGCTTTTTAAGCAAACCCTAGGACCATTTAGTGTCATGGCAGCCAAAAAACTGAACCGTGGTTTTTGTCAAAATTTAGCAGTCAAGGGGTTAAGGAAATATGTAGTCAAGATGTAGTTTGGCACAGGCAATGCTACAGTGATTTTACGAATAAAGAACACATCCAGTGTCTGAAGAATCAAGTGCTGGTAACAAATTTAGACGAAGCCATCCCTGAACTGCTCCCACGTGCCACAAGGAGGTCGTCTTTAGATCCAGTAGACTAGAAGAAATACATCTTTAGTCAGACCGATCTCAAAACAGTAGCCTTGAATCGAGTCCAGACCTTTGAAACTTCAGAAAAAATCCTAAAGAATGCAAAGTTTTATCAAGAGGTCAGCTGTAGGTTGACTGTGATTAGCGACTTAATAGCGGCAGAAGGGAAATACCACAAGACAACCAAGAAGACAAAGCTGAGGCTAAATGTTTCAAAGAAGTTATGATTCTACTCCAGCAGAGGCATTCTAAAGGTCAGATCTACTCTTTAAAAGCTGTTTGGACATTCTACTCTAACAGGCAGGGACAAAAGCATCAACTTGAGTCAGGAGTGTATAGAAGTAACAAATTTAAAGACAGGATTCAGGGATTTATTGGTGATTCTGCAACATTTGTTGAACCACTGAACCCCTCTCAGCCCCATTTAATTGCATCGTCAAATCTTGGCGAAGAAGCTCTGCAGTATCTGCTAACGGAGTCCAATTGGCAATTGCATACAGAAGATGAATCATGTCATGATGAGCTCAGAACTGATGCCATCGAAGACATAGATTTGGATGCTAACTGTTGAGTTGGCTGTATTGTGTGACACATAAAGTCCACTATGGCGTAAACTCCGCACCTACACATGGCTGTATCATCAATCATCAAAAGAGTGCCAAAGACATAGACCAGAAAAGCTTGTTTATTTTGGTTTCCCTATTGTGTACTGGATCTCAGGAACAGGAAAACAAAGCTCATGCAGAACTGAAAACTCGTGTGTCGCCAAGATATAGTATTTGTGGCATCCAGGGGATGCAAGTTAACGCCAAAACATCTTGGCTTGGGACTCACTGCTCATCAGGCAACTTGGTGGAAAGAGCTTGTGCAGCTTTTACATTCAGCTGGTCACTCCATCAGTTATAAAACTGTTAATTAGATCGCAAATGATGTTCTTGAAAGGTACAAATAAAATGGAAATGTGTTTGTGCCTCGGAACTTTATGGAAAGCATGGCCAGTTACACTCAAGACGCTGTGGACAACATCCATATTAAATTAAAATGAAGAAACACTGAATGGCATGGGTACTTTTCATGCAACTCAAGTGACAGCTTTTCAATGGAAGGGTTATGAGGAATTGCCAATGGATATTCGAGCAAGCCCTAAATCCGCCAGGTGTCTAGATTTAGAAGTAACACAGCTACACAAGCTCAGCCAGGTTTCCCTAGAAAACAAGAAACCAGAGCCAGTAATTGTAGAAGAACGGTTGAGAAGAATGGTACAAACCTGTTCAGGAGAAAATCGATGAGTTGTACAAGAAAGAGCTTGCCTGCGTCCTGGGTCGTTTAGTTCACCAACAACCTGAGCTACCGTACAGAAGATACCGGAATGGTCTGGTTTTAACAAAACAAATTTGAAACTCTGTGGACAGTCATTCTCAGATGCAAAGCAATGACAAGGCTTAGGAATGGGAAATATATGAAGGTTTGAACAACAAAGTGAAGATGCTACAATTTGCAAAGATGGAAGAATTCAGAAGTGTCATTGTCATACTAGGAGGTTTCCACAATCAAATGACATTTACCAAAAGTAATTGGAGTGTACTTAGAGTCATTGGAAATCTTACTCATATGGGCAGAAAGCGAGTAGTTTGGAGAAACTACCATTGAGAACATTCTCAAAGGAAAGCTTTGGAATTGCATTGTGTGAGCCCATAAGTTAAGTTACAAAGCGCTCTGGAGAGTTCTGTGGCCCATTTTGACATCATGGGCTAAAGATAACAGAAAAGATGACACACTGATTGATCTTTCAACGTGATTGGCTTCTGACATTTTGACAACAACTCTGAGATGGACACAGCAGCATACAGCAGTCTTATCATTGAAGTTGGGCAGGTGATAGATACTGTCAAGGAATTTGACCTGATTCATCAAGATGATTTGACGTACTGCTATAGGAGGCAGTGCATGCACATGGTCTCCACCTTGGTGAGGTTTACATGGGCCATCCGAGAAGGAGATTGGGAACTCTACCTGCTTTCCTGGTCAAAACAAGAGCCTCGACCCTCCCTGTCTAGTCCTGAAGAGCATGGGTGATTCTACAAGGAAGGAGTTCTTAAGCCATAGCTGACAAATCATTAGAAAGCATCAGCATTACGCTTACAATTAGCATTCTGTGGATGTTCAAGTGATAGTATCTGTGTCAGCTGCCGATGCACCTGTGTTTAGATGTCTCTTCAATGCTCCAAGGTTTGTTAAGTATGTAGAAACACAAGAAAGATTTCACTGGATGAGGAGATGAAACTTGCTGTGTACAGCTAACACCGCAGCAATGGCAGATTTCTGTTACCCTTTTATTTCATGTTCAAACTATGGACACAACTGAGAAACCTGCCCTCATGCCTCGCTTTCAAGCTCCAGGAGCAAATATGGCCACATGATCATTCTAATGCCATGGGATTGATGTCAACTAAGTATAAAGCACTTTTGTAAAATAATGGTTCTTACTGGCCTGGATAATAAGCATCCTTGGAAACCCAGGGACTACTAGACGGGATGATGTAATATTTTCGGGCGAGTGATATTTTCCGGCGAAAGTGTAATTCAAGAGCTGGAGAGCCCCTGGGAACTTACTCTTACTGAACCAGTTCCAGAAGTGGTTGAATACTGTCCCGCTGATTGGCCAGAAAAATATTTTTCTGGCCAAAAAAACGTTCTAATTTCCATCCACAAGGTACTATTTGTCTTGCATAAGTATTTTTTTTCCTGGTGCAGCCTCATTTCCATGTTGCCAGAGTGAGCACCTAGAATGAACACCCCTTAAATGCTTAACTCCTAAGAGTCCAAACTGAAAACCGTGATATTCTTAACAAAAAAACCTAAAATCCAAATTTTGCGGAATTCTTGGCGTTTTTGGGCTTGGCTTGGATAGGTTTCCCAAGTTTATCACAAAAGGGGCCATCTTTTGGAAAATTGGGTCACGTGATTAACCCATTGACTCCTGGAACGTTTTGCCAAAAATGCATTTTTTGGACATTTTGGTGGTTTTGAGGCTGGATCTCGGCCAAATTAGCTTTAATCTGGTCGAAAATGCGTTTGCAGCATGACAGCTAGTCCTTCTTGCCGCTAAAATGGCATTTTAAGAACTTTGGGCCCGTGCATGCGCAGAAATCAAAATTTTGAGATAGTTTTTGGACGAGAAGGTGGCCTACATCTTTAGGCTTTTCGATTGTCTCTAGGTCAGATGAAGAAGAGGAAGATAAAGTTGAAGAACCTCATTGTCTGAAGGTACTATTAAATCAGATCCATGGAAGACTTACATGTCATAGTTATTGCTGGTGTTAGTCAGAAGCAAAGTTCTCGTTTTCATTGTGAGATTTATTACATGTAGCTCAGACTACTGTGAAGAGTATCGCTTAACATCAATTTTTTCCAAGATAGTGGTTAGGTTTACTGGGTGAGTTGTAATATAGGGTTAACCTCCAAACTCTCCTTTTCAAATTTTTTTGAATAAAGGTGTATGTATGTATGTATGTAGTCAGTTGAAAATTGTTACAGAGGCAATTAAAGAAGCACTTTAACTTTTCCATCTGTTTCATTATTAATTTTAATGTATAGCTTCTTGCAGAAACCTAAAATAAGGATTCAAAATAAATTCAACTTTATAACCTCAGCTCACCCATTACTAGCTACAGCCCTGGTTTATTTTAACTTGTTCCCTTTCTTCAATGGCTGATAATCTCTCTTTAGTTCTTTTTAACTGAAAAATATTATACTTTGTAAACTTAGGTGACACATAACATTATCAAAAACCCTGCTGGCCATCCAACACTTCAGTCAATACAGACATAATTGTCATAACATTATTTTTATTCTAACTGTACTTCATCCAGATTTGCCCTTGGTTGATGTTTTTCCAGATATTTTATTGCAGTCGGACACACTCACAATTGGCACAGTTTGTGAGAGAAGTACAGAAGAGTTCATTCAATGACAGTACAAGGGTTGTGTCACTTGGATCACGACAGAATCTCTGCATCAACGAGGATGTTAAGAGCCTGAAAAATATTAACAGAATCAATGACAGATGTTTAGAACTTCAGAAGAAAGACAAAAGTGGGTGCTAACCAGATCATGTCTCATTTAAACAAGCTCTGAAGATCTTAGTTCTTTTCTTAAAAAAACAGGTCTTTCCTAGATGTCTTGCCAAATCTCAATGTATTACGAACATTGGAACTACTTTTTTTAACCTTCATTTCCCAGAATTTACAGCCATCATTAATTTTCTTTGTACCAATTCACGATGGGAATTGGAGAGAATAATGTCTCCCACTCATTTTCTCAAAAATACCACACAGGTTAAAATATTTATTATAATTAACAATTAGACTATGAGCCCGAGTTGTCTACGAGCAGATAGTCAACTTTACACTCTATTGTTAACTTTCACTCGTGAATTTGTGCTGTCGGGAATCCTTATGCGATATAAGGCGAGACTGCTGTCATCATTTTGTTAGCGAACGGGACTTTGGGCGCGATGCTCAACGAGTTTGCCAAGCGAAAAGGTCTCTGATGAGTCCCTTGGCCGGCACGAAACGAGCTTCGTAAGACTAGCCACGAAATTCATCAGTAAGACAGGAAAAGCATGTGAAATGTTTCCAGTAACTGGCTAGATCTTTTTGCGGTGGCGCCATTTCATGCATGACTGCCTTTTTGACAGCGCACTAGCCTATCACAAACTCTCTTATATCAGCAAATACATAAGCGTAACTTATGCATTAGATTCGGTACATGAGAAGATCGACGTATGAATCGAAACCGATCTTTTGGCGTTCTATCCGACAAGCCCAGTCAGATAGAACCGTACAGTCGACCCGAATACAAATCTGCCGATCCTAATTGATTCATACGTCGAACTTTTCATGTACTTAATAGCAACATTAGGTTCGGTACATGAAAAGTTCGACGTATGAACCGGGCCTTATTTCTCACAGGGCTGCTCTGTCAGCATTAACTGATCTTTGTAACAATTCTGAGGGAATGCATAAGAAAAATGGCCTTCCTTCCTGTGACAGGGTTTGGGAGGGGGCTGGGGTGAGGGGAGGGGCAGTAGCAGAGTCGTTTTTTTTTTCTGATAAACAGCTCGTAAACCTTTTAAGAGATAAATTTTGCTTAGCTCATCAACAGCCTGGAGGAGGGAAGGAAGGAATAAATTGGAATCGCCCAGAAAATTCCCCCAACCCCATTTGGTCCTCCACTAAATTGTGGGTAAGGGGATTATGGTTGGTGGGAAGTAAGGGTGGAGCTAGGCTCGATTTCCAGCCGTTCTGCGAGCCCACATTCCTTGCCCCACGACCACGGCTGGATCACTGGTCCACCCATTGTATTTCTTGACCAATCACAGAGAAGCCTGCTCAAATCGGGTAAGCTTCCCTGTGATTGGTCAATTCTGTCACTGTCTATCCAACATGGCGGAAATCAGTGCGGATGAATTTTCTTCTGTTAAGTGTGTGTTAGAGCGCTTCCTTTGAGCGCTTCCATATCGAGAAATTTAGAGAAACACAACAGGAAGCCATCATCAATTTGTTAGAGGGGAAAGAAGTTTTAGTTTCACAGCCAACGGCCTCAGAAAAATTCGCAATTTTCAGTCCTTCCCGATCATCCGCGATCATATGCATCTTCGATGTTGTGTAGATGAGTCTGATTTCTAGTTGTTCTTTGGCTACTTCTCTGCTCAACGCACTTATCCAGGACAGAGCCAGGGTCTTTACTTCAATAGGTATACAAGCAGCTTTTATTGGAGGTGAGCAAAATGACGAAAGCGTTACACGCAAAAAGGAGTTGAGGGCGGTTTATTTCATGTTGTGCTCGGTACCATGGATGTAAGCTTAACCGATGGCTATCCATATTTACGAGTGCAACTTACACGAAAAATTCTAAAGGGTTTGGCTGAGTTCATTGTATCCGACACTGGTAAGAAATAGAGTGCTTTGTTTGTAATATTTGTCGTAGTTGATTCCAAATTGATGTTAAGAAAACACTGGATACATGAAATGTGGGTTTTTTCAAAGCAAGTTGTGACCGTCCGCCACGATGTTTCACACTTAAAGTAATTGTGTAATACCTTCTGCTGGTTGAAAATAAAGGCTCACTGATTTTAATGTTCATATTGTCTCTTGATATTGCAGAGATATGTAAATGACAAATACATGTTAGAAATGTACAATTCAGTTTTGGACCTTAATTTCTTTAACAATACAATCAAACCTATCCTATACTATTATGGTATCATACAGTATCTCAACTTGGTTCGGCATGGTTTATTAAGTTGTGACAATTTTTTTTTTCTTGTGATCATTCAGGCTTTTCAGCATTCTTTATGGCTTTATGTAATTTCAAACCATTAAATGGCTATTCAAAAATAATTTCTTGTACTGGGGCTTTTCAGCCCAAAAAAGAGAGAGCAAGGATTCCACAAATAGCTTTTAAGAATAAGTGAAATATATCCTCTTTAAAGAGGTCCCCATTTATTTGTTGTGTGCAACATAACAGTAACTACAAAAACCAAATACAAGACAAAATATTGAGCCTTGGAGATGGAAGAGTCTGTCATTCTTCATCAGATTCTCAATCGAAAGAACATTGCATTGAAGTTCAAGTTGTCACTGATGATGCAAACCTCACTTTTGCCCTGTTTCCCTATCTCTCTACTGATTATGAATTTGTTATTTAGTGTCAGATAAAACAGGTTGTCTTGAATGATACAGGGAGATCCAAGGAATACATAATGGGAACAGAAGAATTTTGATAGCAACAATTGCATATGAAATAAGAGTTTATTGCCAATGGGTTAAAGTCATAATCCATTGTGGTCCTTCAAAAAACATTGAACCACACCCCTATAAGAATGGCAGGGAAGGAAGTAACACACTTGACCTGTGGGTCCCTGAGAATAGGCCCTTTGCAGTTTACAATCACATGGTACAAAAACCGCCATGCTGGAGAGCAAACTGCCCACTGGGACATCCAAAACAAAGCAACTTAACTTAATATTATTTTGTTTTGAATGTCCCAGTGGGCGGTTTGCTCTCCAGCATGGCGGTTTTTGTACCATGTGATCATAACCTGCAAAGGGCCTATTGCAGATTTCATGTTGATGTATTGTTCTGACAATTAGGAATGTACACACAACACTATGCCGTAGGGAGGGTTACTTTTGCATTTCGATGCAGATTTAGCCTTGGAAATTTTGTAAATTATTAAGGATGATTATAATGGTGATACCTTTCAAAGCAAAAATCTGAAATCTATGTATAGTTTTATTAACTATTATCCAGTGAACCATCTGCACATGTGAGCACACTCAAAACAACAGAAAAATATGATTTTCATGCATCTGTGCGTGAAACACTTGGCATTATTTACCGATGCGGACCACTGAGGAAACGGGTGTCCCTCAATATTCTATTTTGCCAGGAAAAAAGGTTATTTTGGGCGATTTTCACTCGTAAATCTACTTGATTTTGGTTGATAATTTTAACAGCAATTTTCGATAACTTCAAAAAAGAAGGGCTAGAACTAAACCATATAAAGCTAGGATACGAGTTATATTACACCAGTGTACCCGCGCATGACACGCAATTTTGTTCAATTTGTTGTCGGATCACTAAGATCAGGATAGCAATTGGCAGCCTTAATCTCTAATATCTTTTTTGCCAAGAAAATGAAGAGTTATTACCTCCATTTTAAAACATGTAAATGGCTGGGCCGGTAATTCTGCAATCGCTCCCTCAAATATTTTTTTACTCAGTGATTAGTGACAATCGTTGTAAAGATACCCTTCGTAACGAGGTGATTGCTGACTACAATTTTTGGTAGCTTTCAAATAAGTCCCTGTCTTTTTTACGCTTTTCCTTGGACTATCCAAAACATTCCCAAATGGAACACATCCTTGCTAACAGGTTTAATTTTTTGCGGAGCAACAAACTTCGCCATTTTTTCCTGCGCATGATAATTTGCATAAAAACCGGATGTGACGTCACGGACAAGCTCTGCAGACCAGAGATCCAGCCGTAGTTGGGAGGAGGGCAAACAACCGCACTCCCAAAACGGCTGGAAATCGAGCCTAGGGTGGAGCTAAATCCTACAAAACTGTTCCTTTAAAGTGGTACTATGATCAAATTTTTACCCCTTGATTCTTTGAGTTTATCACATAGAATTCCATGAAAGAAAAACAAAACATTGTTTTCCGGTTGCAAATATCTGCATTAGTTCCAGAGTTATTTTGAGTTTCAAAAAAATGGGTAAAATATGCAAATAAGATGACTGATGATGGCATACACTCAACCCAATATAAGGTATATAAATAGAGCTGCTTTGGTCAATTTGCAGGGCAAACCATTGAAACTTGGTAGGCTGATACGTTTAGTTCTTCAGGAAAAACACCTATGGCTATAAAAAATTCCATTCCCATGGCAACTCACTCTTTTCCAGTCCCCATCCACTTGATTTCAATATATGTTAGGGATTTTCAGCTTAAAGTGTTTAACAAGGCTGCAAACTTGAGCTAACATAACTATATGCTGGATCATACATGTGAAGCAGTGTTAGCAAATATCAAATTGGAATGCCAAAGGTGGCCAGAAAAGCTTTTAATATTGGGGAGGTGTGGAACACAGTATGTTGCCATGGTAGCAAAACTGTTAAGCTCTTTCTGTGGAGCACATTTAGTAGAATCTTACCGCAAAGAATCAAACATCTCTGATATGGCTGAAATATCTCTTCATCATATTTGATCAAAGTTTAATTGAGTATATGTGTCCGATCATTCCGCGCTTTGCACGCTCGTCTTTCCCCTATCCCTCCAATTCGGACGCCTGCCAAGCAGGCTATTGAACGACCGATATTTTGACTTGCAAACTTCAATTTTGCCTTTCAAACTTCAATACAACACAAGAAATCAGAAAGGGAAAGACAAAGTATTGTGAGACTGTTTTCTTCTCAAAGTTAAAACGTAAAACGCAGGTTGCCCGGCGACTAGGTATGTTTTTGTAGTGGCCCGAATAGGTGACCAGGCACTGTACTGCTAGAGCGCAGTCTTGGCAGCTAACTTCAACTACTGTCTGTTACTAAAATCAACATTTTGTATGAACTACCAACGTCTTACAGACCAATACAACATAATGACAATGTTCAGTATTTCCCTCTGTTTATGATTAGCAAGTAGAGGTCACCTCTATAAACTGTGCTTTTTTTGATACGTTGCATGACTGCGCTAGTTTATGTAGACTTTAAGAATGTTTACATTTACATTAAGGTGGGATTACAGTCATATTTTTGTCAATTTTGGTGAAATTTCTAAGAATTTTAATTTTACTCTTAAAACACTCTTA
>JAHPZR010021042.1:0-2500 GCA_019787425.1 Platygyra sinensis | reverse complement strand
CATAAGACCTTATCAAAACTTGGCGTTTTACGACGTTTAAGCTCGATAGGTTTCCTCATTTTCTTATAGAGGACATTTGAATTTCCAAGTTTATGCGTTGCGTGACATTAAATGGCGGTCCGAGAAGGATCACGCGTAGGTCAAAAGAGCAGTTATCGCTTACGTTTTTGGTAACTGAACAGTTCTTGCACTAGAAGAAGTATTACTTTCAATGTCTCAGAACTCTAGAGTAATAATTTTTCGTTTCAGTGGCAAAACTCAATGACAGATGTTTCTGTTGGTTTCCGGCCGCCATGTTGGTGCCCCTCGGAAGGGCACCAACATGGCGTCTCCATACAAAGCTCTATAAATTTAGGTGAAACTGTTTACCGAATAACGCGGCAATGAAAAACCGCACAGACCTAAATCTCGGCGATGTTTTTTGTCTATCAATTATCTATCATATACCTGATTCTTGACTTAATTTATTGAATGGTTACGATTTTTATTTTCGATGCAAACCACCAATAAAAATATAACCAGCATTGCCAGGCGCATAAAATCATTTATTCCTCCTGGTAATGAATTTTCTTTATGCGTCTGGCTCGCTTAACCTAAACATACTACATCACATCCCTTGGCTGAGCTCTGTTTGCTGGCGTTAACTATAATAATTGAGATCATGATTTGCCAATATTTTGGCCACCTTCATGGCCGTTTATTATATAACAGCTAAACCAAATTACATGCAATCTGATACCCTAATTTATTTCCAGCCAAAGGTGAGGGCAAACGCCAAAGCCCTTTCGAGCCAAAAGAAAGGGCAGCCCCACCCGAAGCCAAGGCAATGGACATAATAATACTCCTACCGACGCAGCACCACAGGTTTCTTTAGAAACTTACCTCTGTAAATGCGTGACTTAAGATTTGCGTGACATTTGCGTCACAGTATCCATTGTGCCATTTGATTCCTTCGGATAGCCTTTCTCCCCATGATTTTTAGTTATCGTATCGTTTGCCCTTTAATTCATTATTCACTGTTCGCCGTTCACTCGCGTTGTTCATCTCAAGTTGATTTGTTAAGTTTTGGATTCAAGCCACCGGCGTAAGGGACCAATGTAGTTGTTTTTGTTCGTTTTCACTTGTTGTAGCTTGCCGATTTATGCAGAGTAGCGTTTCTTTTGATACGAGCTTATGCCTTTAGTGTGTATTATGTAGTCACCGCCCTCGTATCAGCAAGCGGTTATTTCTATTATAATTTTCCTTTATTCCGTTGTGGGCAAGCTCTTTCGTCTTTATTTCGTGTTTATATTTGTATATATACTTTGTGTTTGCCGTGGCATTTAGAGTTCATTTTATTAGGTTAGATTCATTTATGCTGTTATGTCGCCAAGTACAATTGTTTATGTAAGTCCCCTTTTTAATTCGCTTACAGTTTACGAGATTGATTAAATGTCTCCGTAACGTATCCCCTGGTTTGGCGAGGTATTTCACCGGTCTCGATTTTCTTGGCACTTCATTCGGCCTTGATGTTCGCTTGCCGCTACAGTAAAATATCGCCAATTCACGCCTTTGGCTGGAATTAAAGTTTGTTGAGGATGAGCGATAGTGGTAGTCGATCGCCTCGAGTTACAGTTCGAAAGATTCTCTCATTGGAGAAGAAACAATTCCAGATGAAGTGTACGATTTAAGAGATCTTAGTGTTGACGAAGTACATAGTCCTCGTGGCAGGCAATACGATCCTCCAAATTTGAGAGAACCGCACGAGCGGACTTTGAACGACAAAGGCAGAGTCTATCAATTGGAAGTTCGTGCTTTAAGAAAACAAGAAGTTGAAAACAAATTGCGTAAACATGTTGGAAGAATTTACTCATTGCTCGACTCCCACCCGGGAACCGAAGAATTAGAAAAAGAAAGAGAAATCCTGGATGTAATTAAAGAGGAACTCAATCAGGCATACCGATCTTATGACGAGTTACTTGATGACGAAAGCGCTAAAGGTGCCGCTTACCGATATTTCGATTTGTGCGATCGGGAGTTTACTGAATGTCGAATGCGACTAAACGAAATCCTTCGTTCAATCGAACAACGAAAGCATGAAGAAATTGAATCTAATAGGCAAGAAACTAAGTCAACCAAATCAAGCCGTTCTGGGGGAAAAAGGTGTCAGGTTCTTCAAGGTCGTCTAGGTCGTCGGTCATGTCAAAGAGAGTAGATGCGGCGGCCAGAGCAGCGAAGCTAAAGGTCGAAATGAAGTACTTGGACCATGAAACCAATTTAAGACGAATTCAGCTGGAAAAGGAGATCGCCTTGGCAGATGCTGAAGAGGAAGCGATCAAATTGGTCATGAACGAAGAAGTGAAGAAAGGATGCGAAATCGGATGAGAGATTCGAAGAAAGTTTCCGCGAAGCTAAATTCGATGTCGAAAAAACTGTCGTAAAACATGAACCTTCATTGTTGAGACCGGAAGCAGTTCCTTTCGCGCCACTGACGCCTCCAATAAGAGAAGCCACTAGTCAA
>JAHPZR010021041.1:2500-25233 GCA_019787425.1 Platygyra sinensis | reverse complement strand
ACGACTGTACGTACTAGGCAATGCAACAAGCACCTCAGAGTGCAATCAAAATAATGCCACACTGAGATAATTATATGAAAGGAACTTTGTTGCTGATTCCATTACATGATGTTTTGCCGTATCCAGCGTCATAGTTTGGAGAATGCATGCGCTTTCCAGACTTAAAACTGCTAGGTTTTCTCCGTAATTTGACGACTATGCTGTGGGACAATATAATGGTTTTGTCTTCTATCCTAATGGAGGTTTTGCCGCACTACAGATTGCACCCAACTTTGACGCAAAAATTCAGCTTGGTTCAGTTTCAAAGTTTTTCTCTACACTTTATTACGTTTTCGTTTTCGTTGTGTCTTGATAAAAGGGAAATGTTTTCTTTGGCACTATATTGGTCAATGAAACAGCAGAGAAGGCAAAATTTGTTTCTTTCATTTAGTTCCGGTTTCTCTTTCTGTTGAGCGTTTGTTTTAAAATTTTTGTCATGTCTCTATATGGCAAGCACACGTTTCATGCAGTCTTTTATGCCGTGTAGAGCTTGCAGGATATAATATTCACTCTATAGCGGTATTAAGTACCCTGACCATACTTAGATTGAAAACAATACCTGCGTGTACAAAGCAACATGTATTGTAATGTTCTAATGACAGAGTAAAGGGTTTCCACCGAACATGAGATCTTCTTACTAAGTTGTTAAATTCTCTCAGTGCTGTTGTCTAGTCAGCACATAACTTGCGAAGTCTGTGGGTCAAATAACTAACAGTAAAATACCTATAACCTACCATTTGGAATCAGTTGATTCAATTTTACGTTCTCTGCATATTGTTTTAGTGATCATTATTTCCCCTTTTCCGAGAATCAAATCTTTCCGAGAATCTGTGAACTATTTCGCATGAATGAGCGCGGTTGCACAGCTGAAAGACTTACCATCGGGTCGAGCATCTATCACGTTTTTTTGGCAGGGGTGTGGGTGAGGAGGGGAGGGGAGGGGAGGGGATAGAATTCTGCAGCGTGCAATAAATACAATCTTTACGAGTGATATTTTTTATGAGCGGCAAATCATGAGCAGCAGCTAAGAAATCTGTTAGTAGTTTGGGCCGCCACGAAGCTCTTTGGATCGTCTCACAGGATTGGTTGAGAAAATTATATACAAACAATGGTAACAATGGACCCTAGCCCTAAAACAATAGAGCTTCGTGCCAACAAGATCCAATGAAATTAGAGGTTCTAGAGAGCTTCGTGACAACAGAGTAGTTTGGGGATTTTAAGGGAACAAGCGATATAATTTAAGGGAACAAGAGATATGTCTACTATTAAAGTGAACATGGACAGAAACTCTTAAGGGAGAATGGAATTTACAAAAGGAGAAGGTCACTCGAAAAAGCTTACTTTTTTCTCTTGTCTATAGCAACTAAACATTCATCATTTCCACTGGCACCGATGTTTAAACCTCTGAAGTGCCCTCTATCCTGAAGAACAGTTCATCTTTAAAGAAGCGACGTCGGAGAACGCCATTTCGAAACTGTCTTCGCAGCCAGGTCTGTTTATGTGACATCATTCCGTCCGATTCGAAATTGGAGGGAAGGAGAAAACCCTGCAAATGACTTGGCATACTTCACAAGGTCAGCAAAATCTATTTTTTTTCCACGCGATCATACACTTTACTAACTTCAACTAACTTTAATGCTATCGTTTCGAAGTTTAGAGCATGTTTTGCTCAAAATAGCTGGTCGGCAAGAAAACCTGCACTTTAGAGGCAAATACTTCGGTGAGTGGCTTAACTTAGTGTAAGCTTTTTAATAGCAGAGGGGATTTTTTTGGCTGATTAAATCTCTTTTAGATTTACTTGGGCAGCATTTATCGCATGCGCACCCTTGCAGTTTCTCGTTTCTCATTCTTGATGGCATTGAGAGAAAATATACGAGTGACTTTCTCCTTTCATAGGGAACAAGGGAGAAAAATAAGATTTTCAATGATCAAGGGGACGTGAAACCCCCCTCCTGCCATAGCCTGCAGTGCATGCGTTATTTTGGAGCGGAACGCTGGATACAATCGGGAAATATTTCCTCGTCCCAATCCTCCACAGTTACCAAATCCATGATGGCGGCCTAATACAAAAATGTACACTCGCGCGTCCAAAATACGCATGCTCCCCCGCTCTCCTTCCCCCTCCCGCCAACTCCCGGCTAGCCCACTACGCAAATATTCTTTGCACTCGTCACGCAATCTTTTAGGAAGATTGCGTGATGAACCCAAAGAAAGTCCGCTTATGAGGCAACCTCACTCCCCAGAGTCTCTCGATAATTAGTCATTAGGGCCAGACATCAACCAAAGGAGATAAACGCGTTAAGGTTGACCAACAAGCAATTGTTTATTTACTTTACATCGTACATTGTTTGTATATTGTATGTCTGAAATTGTCGCGCAAACGTCTGTGGAACGAATGCGTCCATCAAAAACAAGCCACGGGATGCTATTACTGCGGATAGGGTTGGAATTGTAGTTGAATTGTGAAATTAGAATAAAAAGACTTAACCGGAATAGAAATTACATTTAGTTGAACTGTGTTGGGATTGACGAAACGAAGTAGTCCAGAAGTTTTCAATTATTTTAATTTTATCTTCACTTTTATTTTATTTTATTTTATTTGCTTCACAAATAAAAATAGAATTAGAGAAAAATGATTAATAAACAACATAAATTAATATAAAAGATTTTATGATCCAAACAGCTATCTAATGTTTTATTTAAGACAACTCTCGCAAACTACTATGAAACAATCGATTATCTCGCCCGGGACATTATTCTAGTGTCGAAATAGCTCTCGGCCGCGTCACCTCATCGCACTCTTCTTCAGCAGACATCTCTGGTAGTTTCCATGACATCGTACGCCTGATACCCGGATGGCCAGTGTTCACTGCATGATAACCATGATAAAGTTGATCGGTCCCTCTCCTTCTGAGCAAGTGTTTCTTCCACTCTGGCATGCCAATCCATCGCTGCTCCTCTTTCAGTCTAATCAATGCATGGCAACAAAAAAACACTTTATAAATCCATGCAATAGACCACTTCCGAGCCTTTTGCCTCGGCATATGAACGATTCTTTTTGTAAAACCATTTGCACTCTTTTTTTAATAAAAATGTTGCTTTTCCGGCCCAGGCTGAATATTCCTATTTTTCTGCCGATTTTAGGCTGAAATTTTCTTGTATTATACTTAATTATAGCTTATGACATTTCCGTTTTAGAATTTATTGGGTATCAATTCCAAGTGTTTGGTATCTAGATCTGAATCGCGTTGTCATGTGTCGTCGAGTACAGGTTTTTTTGTTTTGTTGGCTAGTTTCGCCGTTCATAGAAACGAATAATTTTATATGGTTAAGTTAAAAACATAAAATTGTATTGTATTTACAGATGTTTCAACACAAAATTATATCTATCCTATCCAAATCTCAGCCTCGGCTTCATTCTTAAAATATTCTTAAAATTTCGCAAATTTCAGCATCGATTTTCTTATAAAATATATTCTTATAAAAAAAAGAGTGTATATGAAAATATTCCTTGTACAGGATCATTTTCTTGCAAAATCAACCTCGTTTTCATATGAAAAGTTTTTGCGCGCAGACTCGTTTTGAAACAGAGGCACAAGGTGATTTGGAAAGGCCTATTATGAATGGCGTGTTGATTAACAGAAGTTCTTGCAGCTTGCAGCTTAACTTGCAGCTGTGACTGGTTCATGCTTTGCTTTTTTATTCGATTTCCAGTTATTGTAAATTAAATCGGAAGAGCCACTGGCACGAGATTTAATAAACTTACAACTACTACTACTGCTATCATATAAAGAAGATAGCAACAATAACAGATTACACTCCAGAGGTCAAAATAAACGACAAAGGACGAAAAGAACACTGAGATTTATAAAGATTGGGACACTACAAGCAAAACCCTGCATTAAGCGTAATTTCACTTAAAATCACAAAAACATAAGTGCGAAAATTCTCGTATCTACAATATACAAACCTATCTTCTTCTTTCTTGGAAAGTAAGGGGATTTTCCATAACGGAACCCCACTCCACTTTCTTTGTTCTATTTCTCTCTGCAAAGCGAGAAGAATATAATGAAAATCAGGCCATTAACGTAAAATCCTAAAGGAAAAGGTGGCTTAACGCAACTTCAATGTGAGATCCCTCAAGTTAGTTCTTGTGGTTAGGAAGTAGAGCGTTACGCGTACACTACGCGGCCCACCCATCTCGCCTCATGTCACGGCTGCACTTGGAAAACAAAAACTACATAAAATGCGTTACAGTAACACAAGCAAGCATGCGAAGTGTTTCCAGTACAGCGAAATCTGTCTTAAGCGGACACCACCTTCAACAAGTGCCAAGCTATTCATCTTGTATTATTTTGTTAAGCGAACCTGTGTCAAGTCGACACGTCTTCTAAGCGTAACGACTGTTTTGTAGTGAAGCACGTTTTTTTTCTTCGAGCGAAACCATTCAAAAGAATATGTGTTTTGCCTACAAACTCATTTTCATGCAAATCAAACCATTTTCATAAGAAAGGTTTCGCGCGAGGCCTCGTTTTGAAACAGAGGCACAAGGTAACTTGAATAGCCTATTACGTTGCGGTCAAACCTTTTCTTGCTCAGCCTTTTCCCGCGCTTTTTCTTTGATCATGCGGTTGACAACGATCTGTCTCTTCCACGGAGGTAGCAGGCCTAGTAATTCCTCATCCGCTGATTGGCCACTTTTCTCATGGAACAATCCAGCGGTCACGTGACTAAAATTCTCGTCTCTTATTGGTTGGCTGTCTTGGGTTTTCTCCCCAATCGCCTTAGCATCTTCATTTTCACTCTGTTTGTGTACTGAGGTGCGTCCTTCTTCCAGTGAATGAACCTCCACAATGAAGCTACCATCGTTTCGCACTGAATCATTAATGCTGAGATTTTCACTACTCGGCTCAAAGATTTCACCAAGGTGAGTAGTTTTACCGGCCTTGTTTTCATCAAACTCGACGTTTTCGTTCGGGTCTTGCAACTCTTCAGCTTTTCCGTTGGAAGTATCTGACAAAAAAAAAGACTTGATTTAAGATAAGTTAGACGTCCTCCCCGTTAAAATTTAAGCACATGGTGTTTCGAGCGTCAAGTAAACTGGTAAAAATTGAAAAAAGGACACTGCCAGAGGAAACTTGTGATAGAATAAATAGTGATTGTACTAACAAGCGACGTCTTCTCTAACAGTAAGCTGCGGTCTTGATGCATGATGACAAAGAAAACGAGCGTGCTTTCTCCCTTTGCCGTCAGTACATTCTGTAACATCCACTTTTCTATTTTCGAAAGATCAAAGGCATCTTCAAGAAAAGACTTCTTCGGAGATAAAGTGTAACAAAGTGCGACAGAAATCTGTATATTTGATGACATGATTTTAAGACAAGCTTGTGAGAAACGAACTTGACCATGAGTATAAACAACGAATCATTTATTTTAGAACAAAACAAAATGAATGTCGCTGAGTTTTACAATTGAAATCTGAAGAATTGTCCATGAATAAATTGACCAATATCGAAACTTCGGTTTCCTAATCTAAGCGTATTTCTACTAGTTTCTAGCTTGGTCACTGTGATTATGTATGAAGAACTCATCCTAGAAATCGCTGGCCGCGCCACAGACTTGATGAATAATTGATGAAATAATCTCTCCGAGTCTCTGAGCAAGAATTGAGAAAAGAAAAAGAAAACAGTGTTTTTTTCGTCGCGTTACGTTCTTGTCGACTTCTTTCTGTCTTGTCAACACGGATTTTATGTTTAGTCGGTTAAAACGGTGCAGAATACATTTTACTGGGTGGAATATAATTACTTTAAAAAAGTGTGCAAAGTACTTTGTCAATGCTGTGTTAATGATTTTTATGTCGCTATTCTTGCTGTGGTGGATATTGCTGTTGTTTATGTTGTTGTTGTTCTTGTTGTTGTTGTTGATTACGTTGTTGCTATAGCCACTTTAGTTATCAATGTTGTTGTTATTGTTGCCCCTGTTGTTGCTATTCGTGTCGTTGCCATGGTTTGTGTTTCTGCTCTGTTGTTTATGCATCTGTAGTTGCCTTTGTTTCAGCTGTCGTTGTTATTGCTGCTGTTGTAGTTGTCCCCGTCGTTGTCGCCCTCCCATGCAATACAAGACAGTCTGTAATCTTTATGTAATGAGACGCCAGCCCTCGACAGTCTTTAGTTCTGTTCAGTATTGCTGGTCCAAAGTCAGCAGTAGAAGTGTCCATGATCACGCATGTTGATTAAAGACGTGTAGTGACTTGACAATGGCAAAAAACGGCATGTAAGTTACAATTTGTAAGAAACAAGGTACTTAGGACCCGTTTACACGGGTCCGGACAAATTTTCGCACGGACGAATTTTGTTCCTGGACCGCCTGTTTACATGGATCCGTGCAAATTCTGTTGCAGTGGTGTTACACGGATCCGTGCAAAGTTTAGACCAGTCGCTGTATTTGATTTCAAGCCATAACAACGCTATCTGAGCAAAAAGTTGCACGGCTCGGGTGTTTACACGAGTCCGTACAAATATGGAACCGTGCCGGTCAAAAAGTCGACCGCTGCTTTTTTCAGGTCCCAAACTTGCACACTTAGCCGTTCAAAAATTAGTCCAGTTCCGCCGGTCCCGTGTAAACGCAAGGTGGAACCGTGCAAGTTTTTGTACGTGCAAAGATTTCGCCGGACCCGTGTAAACAGGGCCTTAATTAACTCCTTCGCAGCCGTTCGGACCGAAGGCACGCAACATTCCCCGAAGTCACGCAACGTTCCCCGTCCCCTCGCGGATGCGCCAAACCGACATACATTCCTTTCTTGAAGTAAACCAATCACACTACTGCTTGTATTTCCTTGCAGAGGTCCGCGCTAAAAATGTCTTCCAATCGACGGCCGCTCAGGGTTTTCCCGGGAAAGAAAACATCAAGGAAGCTCCGTTGTGATTGGTGCAGCGTATACAATTACTAGACACTGATTGGTTCAAGTAAAAGGGGAATATAATTTATGTCGGTGTAAAGAAGCCTCACGGGAACGGGAACGTTGCGTGACCTCGGCACGTTCGGTGGTGAAGGCGACTAGATCTTTAGGCCCTATCCACAGGCCTTCCGTCTATACTAATCCGTCACAAAAACGGAACTTTACGAAAACGCTCTTCAAACTGGAGAAATTTTTGCGTTTTAGTTTGACGAAACATTTGAAAACGGAGGCTTTCGTAAACGATGACGTTACGATAGTCTCCTGCCCGATATTTGAAAAATCACCGCTGATTGTTGCGTTTTTCAAATTCCTCCGGCCTAGTGTGGACGAGGTCTTAAAAGGAACTGTCATGGTGGCTAACGGAACATATAAAGCGTTACTACTGGCATAAATTGTCGAAGAAGTGGACAGGAGAACTTGCTCCTGCTTGTCTGAATTTTCATCCAAAATACCAGCACAGGAAGTGAAAAAGAGAACAAAAATGATGTACCGCTTGAAAGTTTTGAAAACTTGACTGAATATCCAATAGATTTGGCACCATTTTAGTGCATCCATGCAGTAACCTCTATTGCTATCCCTTGTCAAAGTTGTTTCTCCCTTACCTGAATATCCAGCAAAGTCTGCTGGAGGAGGAATGACTTGCCCAAAATGAGGCAAAGGCAGTAATTGCCTCTCTCTTAACGGCTTTCCTACAGGCGGTGAGCCAGGGACATCTGATTCCGCAGGTTTAGTGTCACGCTGTGATGGCTCTGTACTTTCGATAGCATCTAGTGTATTTACAAGACGGTGGCGACTGACTGCTTTCATATTAGTTGTCTCTACTTTCTTGCCCATCGTATTTTGGTGCTTTGGGGCTTCCTGTGATGTTATACTAGCTTTAGAACTATTATTTGGAATCGGTGTCTTGGAATTGAAGTATGTCCTTGCTTGCGCAGCTGAGCTTTGAACTGTCGAGGTGGTTTTTACATGAACGCTATCTTCTACGGTGTATTTTTTCTTGGACTCCATTTCTTTCTTTTGCGCTTTAGCTTGCTGTTACAGATGAAAAAGAAGAGAGGAAACATGAATCTGAATACACTGGCCGGCAACTCTATGATATAAGTTCAGTACAGCTCCGGAGAAAGTCAATCAATAAAAATCTCGGGTTAACAAACTTTGTGCTCTCAGGCCATTTCTCAAGACATAAATAAAAAACTCGCTAATAACTAAATCCTTGAATGTCTAGTACTAGTAACCGATTTTCTTGTAAATTCAAACACTGAAGTTCAACCCAGCTCAATGCTGCGGACATGAAACTAGACTCAGCGGGTGATAGGTCACATTTTACTTACAGTTGCAGTCAGATCAGATATTTGTAATTACTGTATAATGAAAACTTTTGGAGGACTGTTCACCATTAAGAAATTCATTATCAGTATTCGGGTTACGCGAGCAATGATCATCGGAGAACCGAGATACAAAGTTGACGAATTTTCGGATTTGAGAAGGTTTGCGAGTTTGACCTTCTCCGTAAGTTTTTGTGATTATCTGACATTTCAAATCCATTTTCTCTTGGAAGGCCATAAAATCTACCCCCAAAAAGCTTTCATCAACTTGAAGATTCGTATGGGGCGCCAAATGTATTTTTATTATTTAGAGTGGTTATTTGTATATAACCAAAACAAGTATGGTTATATGTAAATAGCCACATCGCAGTTTGGTTATTTATAAATAACCAAAACGAGACATTGGTTATTTAACAAATAATCAAAATTGCTAAGTGGTTATTTGCTAAATAACCAAAACCGAAAATTGGTTATTTGTAAATAACCAAAACTGAAATTGGTTATTTGCTAAATAACCAAAACTGCACATTGGTTTTTTGTAAATAACCAAAACCGAAAATTGGTTATTTCTAAATCATAACCAAAACTGAAAATTGGTTATTTTCTAAATAACCAAAACCGAACATTGGTTATTTGCTAAATAACCAAAACTGAAAATTGGTTATTTGCTAAATAATTTTTGCTAGTGGAAATTGGTTATTTGTAAATAACCGAAATTGAAAAGGCCGTCGATAAAACCAGGGACATGGAACATTCAAGAACATCCCGGAACATCAAATAATTATGATAATTTATGAGAAAAATATGTAAAACTTTATTGTCAAAAATAAAATTAAACAAAAATAAATTGGTAATCAGCTCAAAATATGAAAAGATATTTTAGGGTGTAGGGGGGTCGTTAGGGTAGGGATAGGGAGCGTTGGGTATTGCCTGATTTCAAACCGAAAAGGACTAGGTATGAGTCTATAAATTATGGGATAAGCAACTTTTTACGATAACTGCAGAAATTCTTGCGCGCTCATTGGCTAATTTTTATTGTCAATAAGCGGACAGACACATGAATTTATAATTTATGCGACGCGTTAACGAACGAGAGCGGAGATTTTGACAATTTATTAACGTAAAAAACAAATTGATGTCTGTTTTTAATGCGTCTGTCCTGTTATTGACAATGAATAACGCCATAACATTGTCAAAGTAGTCTGCAGATCCAAGGCTACTTTGACAATGTTATGACGAAATTCATGATCAATAACAGGACAGACGAATGAAAAACTGACGTCAATTTGTTAAATTGATCTACATAGCCAGAAAGAGCACACCGAGATTCACAAAATCCCCAAGTTTGGAGTTAATCAGGCTAGTTTTGACTGAGAAACAGCGATTTAAAAACACCAAAATTAAAAATGTATGGTAAACCGGATGCTGTGTTCAGACCATACCACAGGGAGCACACAATCTTGCTGAGTACGGAAAGAGTAAATAAAGGAACGAAAAAAACGAACAGTTTAACTTTCTCTTCTCGTGTCATCTCTTAGTTTACGCGATTTTCTGGGAAAACCGCTGCTTACAAATCGTACGTAACACTGTAGCGCTAAACTTGTACCTAGGGCTTTCCGTGCTCGGCAAAATGTTTTTCCTTTTGTTTTGTATATAAATCACAGGGAGCACACAATCTTGCTGAGAAGGGAGAGAGTAATTAAAGGAATAAAAAGAATGAATAGGTTACCTTTGTGTCCTGCTGTCATCTCTTAGTTTACGGGATTTTACTGGGAAAATCGCTGCTTACTGAGTAACACTGTAACGCTAAACTCGTACCTAGGCCTTTCCGCTCTCAGCAAAAATCTTTTTAATGGTTTGTACAAGGGAGGCAACTCTTTGCCAAAACATTTTGAACGCACTGCGAATATTCACTCGAATCTCTAAATTTCGTTGCTTTCACGAAACCAAACAAAACACAAAATGAGGTCGGAAGGTTTTTCTACAAATAATTAATTAGCCGAATTTGTTTTCGAATACTTTTGCGACAGTCGGAGAATTTTAGCGACTTTTGGAAAGTTTTGTCTCAATTCGCAACATGATCGTGCCACCCAAAAAGCAGTATACATTTCAGACACTAACAAATTTGAGAATCATATTAAGTCCAGCACGGCTCATGTTTGGGGGGGGTTTCTGAAATTGAAAAAAAAATTAGTTTCAGAGAATATAATAATGCGAGTCACATCGACTTTTCATGCCACTCCTCCCTCCAAAAAAACCAAACAACATTGATTGAAATGTCAAAATTTAGGCCTTAGTTGAAAATGCAAGTGTTAAATACTGCGTGAAGCAATCTTCAGAAATAAGTGCATGTGAGTTGCAACTGTGACTTGTGTGCCAAAGACAACTTTTTTTTATATCTTGTCTGCACCATGTGCATAATAACTCTTCCTTTTTCCATTTAAGCCCTAATTTTCAATTAACAAATCTAACACGAAAGCCAAAAACTATTTATTCAAATTTGTCTCCATTTACATGTATACAATGTACTTTAAATGTTCACACCTTTACGTTTCATCACTTTGCATGGTATATATAAATTTATCAATTTCTTTCCCTCTTCACTTGAGAATGATGACATGGAGTCATCGAAACGTTGTGTAAAACTTCTTTCACCTATTTTTATGCATAAATGTTTAAAATTTATGAATTGTCAAATAAATGAGTTTGAGAAGTTTGCAGAAAATATTACTTCAACAGCGTTAGTAGAACCTGAATGTTACACAAAAGTTTACACCCTAGGTCCATAAGACATTTTTTTTGTTTTACAAAAGCCATTTTACGTGAAACAATTATTATACAGCTTAGAGCAAAATTAGACAAACAAAATCTAATTCTGGAGATGATTTCGCCTACAGTGCACAACTTACAGGAAGGTTTTCGAACTGAGCAGCATCAGCAAATGGCAGGACTTTTGCGTAACATAAAAAAATAGTACAAACACATATCAGTGTTATGTTTGCTGCTAAAATAATTTAATATTTGAATCCGTACCAAAATGGTGAGAAATAACATTGACTTATCACATTTTAAAAAAATCACCTTTAATGAAATTAAATTCTACACATTTACATTTTATTTACAGCATAAAGTGCATTTACTTCAATTAACATAATCAGGTTAATAATTACCAAAATCTCTAATACTATTTTTAAACATATTTACTATTAATTAAAATAATTATCAATAACACATCAGTGTTCTCTGATTACATAACAGTTCAAGGCTATGATGAAAAGACACTTGTCCCATCAGAAAAATGTCGAAAATTCACTTCAAACACAATCATGTCTAAGTTACTTGACAATGTGTGTCACATTTTTACAATAATATAATTAACTAAAAGTCCTAATTCATATTTAGGGATAAAGTGGAATCCAGTGAAAACTATTTATTTATTATTTCTTATACATAATATACAAGACAAAGTTTATTACACTACTAAAAATAAGTGACAAATGTTTGTCATTCAAAGTTACTATCAAACTGCTAAGTTTTATTCAGTTCTTTAATGAGGGACTCAAATAAAAACCAAAACTGACTTCATCAGTTAGTAAATAAATTCTTCAGTTCTAACTAGGAATGAATCACAATGATTTTAAACTTGTTACCGAAAAACTTAACTTTATTGTGTCGCTAACAGGCAATGTTGTTTGCTTTTGGTGTAGGACTTTGGCATCTGCTGAAAGTTCAAAAATGTTCTTTAAATCCTTATAATTACCTAGTAAACATGCAGTCTTTAGTTTTCCCTAACATCAGCCAAGTTTACTTAAAGAGGCATTTAAACAATCACACTGTGAAACACTCACCAGTTTTTAGCCCATTGACTCCTGGAGCTTTTTGGCAAAAATGCGCTTTTGGACATTTTGGTGGTTTTGAGGCGAGATCTTGGCCAAATTAGCTTTAATCTGGTTGAAAATGCATTTGCAACAGCTTGCCCTTCTTGCTACTAAAATCGCGTTTTATGACATTTTGGCTCGGGCGTGCGCAGAAATCAAAATTACTCTGATCTGGGCATCATTGGAAAGATCCTCCTACAGAAGTTGAGTATGATGCCAATTTTGGTCAAAAGTAATGACATCAGAAGTGGAAGAAAGGCCAAGGCTCATCACGGCTGGTTACTATTGTTATTGCGTATACAGTCTGCGCATCTCGAGATACTCGGATTTCCTATGGGTGGTGCTTATAATACAGGGATATTTTTGCGTGGTTCAAAACTATGCGGAGAAAGTAGAACTTAGCAAGTGCTCTTGGCATCCAAAAATAAAATTGGGGGTAACCACGCATTTTTCAGAGATAATTAAGCTTCAATTGGGAAAAAAAACGCCATACATTGCTTTGCATTTTAGAGCTTTTTACAAACATTGTTGATTAATTATCTTCGAAAAATGCGTGGTAACCTCCAATTTTCTTTTCAGATTTCAATAGCACTCGTTATGATTTGCTTTGCCCTCATATTCAGTGAACCGTGCAAAAATACCTTTGAATTAGTAGGCACCGTCCTTAAGTGTGGCACAGGAGTCATTGGGTTAAAAGTACTGCCTTTAATAGAGACATTGAGACATTCACAGTGTTAATATTAATTTTACGAAACTGGCCCCAGTTAGCAATGTTTTGATGCACAGAGATTGTAAACACATAGAAATCAGGGACTCGCCAGATGGTGTTCAAAATGTTAACATGAAAACAAGAAGCTTGATCATCATAATGGCAAATGTACATATGGTTGAATGACACGTATGACGGCATGGATTGTGCATTCAAAGGCATTTTAAATAACTTGATATGGTGTACATAATTACATAAAGCTTTACTTGCAGCTAGTGCCGTTACATTTAACATAATTGAGTTTTTAATTAAATTAGGTGCTTCTCTAGTCTTAATTATTAAATGCCAAAGTAGCAAGCAGTTTGACAAAATGTAAACTCTTGGTAGAAAAGTATATGATCATCATCAGTCACATTTTGAAAAAGATTATCACACTTCTACAGTTTACATGCTATACAGCTAAAAAAAAAGCAGCAAGCATCAGTTTTCAAAATTCTGACTTTTCACTGATAAAAAAAATTGACCTTGGAAATAAAAGCAAAATGTAGAATTTCCTGCTGTTCATGACATAATCACTGATCAGAAGTAGATAGCTCTAGATGCATATGCTTTACAAATGGTACACTGCATTAAAAAAATTTGATGCTTACATGTAGAAATTATTTTATAAGTACAAAGTAGTACAACTTGATCCATAAATCTATTGATTCCTGACTTGATTAGTGGAGGCAAAGCAAGTTTATTTGATGAACATTACACCCCGTGAAGAATGTGTGCTAGAATGTCGATGAATGAAGGCATTGAGGGAGTAACTGATGGAAAAAACCTCTTGAAGAAGGAGTGAATTACAAACCAAACTTGCTTAATACACTGTACCTAAATGTAATTGCAATTAAGAAGTATTTCTTACAAAAGAGCTTACTTTATGGGCTATAACTTCAGATAGATTAGCAATTAACAGTTAATTTTTGAATTTATACACACTATAAAGTTATAATAATAAAAGTCATTCAAAGAAAATTTGCTGAAAATCAGCTGGAGGGCAAGTGGTTCTCACAGGTGAGAAAAACTTTTTGAACAGAACTTCTTTATGAGAAAATCTCTCTGCAGATGGTCAAACCAGGCAAATAAAATTGTTCTGACAGCCGCTCAATTTGTCTGATACTTAGCACTTAATGAAACCCCTAGGTAAAATGCATTGACTGTCATGATAATGATGGAGGTGGCAATTGACAGAGAAATTTGTGGCTGTGGTGTCGGTGGCAGTGGAGTGTTGGTGTTGACAAATGCTGCACCTACAGGCAGTGTACTGATGGTGGGTGAAAGTGGCAGTGATGGCTGTAGCTGTGGAAGTGATCATGTTGATAGTATTGGGTGGTAGTGATGGTGTCGAAGATAAAGTTAAAAAGGTTAAGCGAGCATACATGTATGAGCCAAGTGGCCCATCGATCAGGCCAGATCTTATGTGTATGTGGGTTTCAAAAGCATGAAGTTACAGTGTTACGTGTACTAATACTCCCCCTTGAATGGGATGCTAGTCCATCGCAGGGTTACCCGAACTTTTAAATTTGTCGGTACCCATTTATACACCTGGGTGGCGAGAGGCACTGCAAGAGTTTAGCCAGGGAGCCCTGGACCGCTCAATCTGGAGACTGGTGCACTAAACATGTGGCCACCAAGCCTGAGCAGGATTAATTAGCACAATGACAAGAATGAGGATGGTGACAACTTACAACACAGGTATGTATGTTATACAATTGTGAGAATGCTCAAACATTAGCAAACATAACGAGGGCCTCTCTTTAACACTAAATAATGTCCATGCAACTGCACCCTACCCATGAAGTGTTGAAACATTTAACATGAAGATGTAGCTGCTTGTAACGTATCACTTCTTGCAGAATTCTGTGAAAACTTTCCTTCATGAAATAACCATCTTATCGGAGTGGGAAATAACAAATTTGATCAGAGCCTAAAGGAAATCCAGTTATATACAGTCATGTAATGTTGTAATGAATACAAAATGTACCTTTGACACAGCAATCTTAAGGTAATCTGCACACTTTCGGTGTCCATTCTTCTCTGCTAGGGCTACAGGTGAAAGTCCTTCTTTGTCTTTCTGTTGCACATCCAGTTCTACATTTTCCACAAGATACCTGACACACTAAATATTAGAAAAAGCAACAAAGAATCATTTTTAAGTTACCGGTAATGGGTTTGGCCTCATGCATTCTAGCTACAGGTGTATAATATTATTAAAGATTTGTTTCAATGTTGTTTGCCCAATGTCTTTAAAAAATACTGATGGTCACAGCAAAACCGTTATACACGTACTAGTATTGTTTCCAGAAGAAACGATGTTAGCTCATACATACTTTTGAGGCATATTACTGAATACGTGCATACATGTATACCTTAATTTTCAGATGACACATTTGCAGTTTGTATACTTCTAAGCTACACTGTACCCACCTCAAACTGGCCCTGTTCAGCAGCATCATGAAGGGGAGTGCCTCCAAGTCTGTCAGTCAAAGAAATGTCACCTTTTGCATTTAGCCACTTTAATACACTCACATGACCTGTATTGAAATATATCAAACTCATCAACCAGTGACAAGAATGGTATTAGATACATGTAGTAAATAAATGTAAATCTGAGAATGGCAACAAGATTTAACTTTTAGTCATCTTTACGGATATTGTTATATCATTCACTCTGGATTTCTATGAGGTGATAGTTGATGATGCCTAAAGCAAAATAATGCACTATAGTAGGTAAAAGATTGCTGCTGTGCCCATTTGAGATTATTACCTTGTGCTGCAGCATAGTGAGCAGGTGTTGCACCTGTTGTGTCTCTCTCATTTAAAGTAGCCTTACCACTTTCAATCTGTAACAGGATCAGATCTATAAGGTTAGTTATTTTTTGGGCCAAGTCATCTTCCCATTCTGCTGGAGATTATCTCAGTCTCTGAAGCTATATTAAGCAACTACATGTACATCATCATGTCAACAAAATTTCGATACAGTTTACTCAACTAATTGTAGTATTTACAGGAGAGTACATGGATTTTACTGGATCAATCAGTCCAGGTTCAATTCTAGTGGCTGCAGTCAGTGTGTTGAGTTGCTGTGTTTTTGCCTCTCTCTACCCAGATGTACATTATTATATTTATAAAGGGGAACAGGGAGGTGAAAAATAAGTTAATTATAACCCTGTGATCAATGGACTATTATCCCATCCAGTAGGGTGATTAGAAATACTGCTAGGTATTAATGCTAACATTGAGTTGTAGTCACAGGCAACTTGATCGCTCTGTTTTAAGTGGCAACTTGTCGGCATTGACATCATTTGTCCAAAGCACCTGAAGTTGCCGGCCATGACATTGTCACCACTGGAAATGAAGAAAGTTGCCTGTGGCAACACCATAATTTGAAGTCCAAAACCTTGTCTTCAAAGCTATGTTGCATGTTGTGCCTTACTTGACTGATAATTATACTAAATTATTCTCTACAATTACAAGATAGCATAAACAGGCTTCCTTTTCTCACCAGATATCCCACACAGTCTAAATGTCCATTCTGAGCAGCACCATGTATTGGCAGCATTCCATCGCGAGCTCTCGCGTCACACTTACCATCAACACTGTGTAGATACTTAAGGCAGTCTAGATTGCCGTCTTGTGACGCAAGATACAAAGGAGTTGTTCCATCTGTTGCAACATCATTAACACAGCTGAAAATTGAAATCACAAATTACATGTAAAATTTAAGACTAGAAGGAAACTTCAAAAGAAACAAAGTACTTAATATTTTTATGTGTCCCCAATTGGCATCTACTGGCTAAATTAACAGGCTAGTACATTAAGTGTTCCATATAGTGTGCTGTGACCCTGTGCGAATTAGTTGGAATTTTTTCCCAAACTAAATTGTCACAGTCCAGGTTGCAGTTGTATTACTTACATTTGTGTAGTCTTGGGACAAAACAAGTTGAGCTTGCATTTTCCTCACGCTCTTCATAGTTATAATTTTGAGCTTTGAGCTTTCCAAGCTAGGCTTTGCAATTTGGCTTGTGGCCAAGTCTAGAGCCCCCCTCCCCTCCCCTGACCCTTCCACCATGTCTTCTCTTACAACAACCTGTAATTTGCATATAGTGCAAGAATTGCATGCAGAATAAAAATGTTGTTTTTCACAACACTAACCTGTATCCAGCTTTGAAAACCAACAGCTCTAAGCAAGTCAGATGCCCTCCAGAGGCAGCAAAATGCATTGGAGTCATATGATTCTTAGACTTGGCCCTTGGATTACTGTTTCCTCTTTCTATCAGCCACTTCACAGTATCAAACCTACCGAACCTCGCCGCTAAATGCAGCGCAGTATGGCCTGAGCCGTCTCTTGTGTCACCATCAACAGAACCGTTCCCGAGAAAATATTTCACGCACTCGAGCTGTCCCTGAGCCGCCGCATCGTGCAGAGGGGTAGCCCCGCTCTTTCCGTGCACTTTTGGAGAAATTCCCACGGTTTCTACCAACCACTTGACGCAGTCGATCCTTCCCGTTCTAGCAGCGTAATGAAGCGCTGTCGCTCCAAAGCCATCGGCTGCAAAGGGGGCTGAACGACGAAGTGATCTTAAAGTTTGTAGGTCTCCGTCTTTGGCCGCAATAAGGGCCCTCTCTGCTTCAACCATTGGTTTTTAATTTCCCGGTGTTTCTCAAATTCAAAAAGACGTTCCTTCGGCTTTGCATCGAGAAGGAAAGCTTAGCGCTCTCAAGCAGCAAACTTAATTACAACCTTGGTGTAGGTTACCTATGTGATCTATTGAGGTAAAAAACATCGTAAATAATTCACGAGCTGTTATCACTTTCCAGATCGTTGTGCAGGGCGCAGCTGTCTCGATCTGTCAGCTGTGGCTTTTTTTGTTTAAGTTTCTGTGTTACCCTACATAACTCTACACTGCAATACACGCCGAGGTAGAAAATTCCAACACTTCTGGACAGAGAAGAATCTTTCATCACGAACTGATGGTGAATATTGTAAACACTCATCACGATCTTGTCAAAAATATTGTCCTTGTCGTCCGCCATGTTGATGAATCTGCGTAGCCATTGACCAGCGTTAGCTCTGTGGCGCATGCTCAGGTGATGTAGCGAACATGGCGGACAATGCTCAGGCAACAGCTCCTAATTCCGTTCAAAGTAAAACAAATACTAGCGCTGCTTCAAGTTCCCAGCCATCAACAAGTCAACCTGTATCCTCTAGCACAAGCATAGCAACTACATCTCATGTCGATACTAAAGTTAGGAACGCCGGGGCTTCTCTAGCAGAGTTTTTAACGCAGCTTGAAGATTACACTCCAACGGTAGGGTTAAATAGTTTTGATATTTGCGTCGTCTGTGTTTACTTTTTCACTTGCCACTATTTGTTTAGCTGGTAGTACTATAAATATTTAGTAAGTTCATATATCTCACTTTAACTAAGGAATTTCTAAAGATTTCCAGATAGCCCCGGGCTTTTAAAATTATGCATATGACTATAACATTTTGGGAGCCTTACATGTATTCTATGTAATATTTAAGAAATAGAAAACATGTACTGTGTTTGTATCGAGTTATACAAACACGAGTGGAAGTTTGGGAGAACGAGAAATGCTGTGGGAACACGAGCCGCAGGCGAGTGTTTCCACAGCTTTTTCGAGTTCTCCCAAACTTTCACGAGTGTTTGTATAACTTGATACAAACACGAAGTACATGTTTTCTATTTCTTTTAGAAAACACCACGACGAGAAAAAGGAAAACAACTTGTTAACTTTGATTATCAAAATGTAAATTCTCTTTGCCCGCGCCATCACTACGTCAATAGCGCGCGCTAGTTCTGTGTCTCCATTGAGTTATACAAACACGATTTTCAACCAATCAGCGCGCGTGCTTTCTTAGAACTGTTTTCTAATAAGAATTGGGATATGAAGAAGCTGACTCGACCCCAGTCGTCTTTTTACAATCTCACAGCATGCACAAAGGGTGCGGTTGGAGCACATGTATGATGACTTTGGATGAATCTGATCATAGTTAATAGAGGGGAATGGTTATGAAACTCGACAAACTTCTTTGTTGTAGGTTATTGTTCGCTTTTTTGGCCTTGACCGTGCACAAAACACAATAGTTGTTTACTCCGTTCTGAGGATCTAACCAATAGAAACGTGCTGGTTACGTAACTCATGCATAGTGTATGAGCGGTACACTAAAGATTTTGCACGGTCATGGACCTTCCAACCTAAATTTTGGCATCTTTGTTTGCTCCTTTGATGTTTGCCGGGCTTCCTAACCATTCCGCTTTATTAACTATGATCTGATGAAGAAGTGATTCTCCATGTTTCCAGTCAGTGACTCTTAAGCCTGCCTCCCAAGCAATGGGACAACAGGATTGTTATCAAAATTCTCTTCCCTAGGGCAACAAAACAACAACCAGCTTTATTACCAAAATAAAAAGTTAAAATTTTTACAATTTAATACACAAAAAAGGTAACGTTTACCCAGGATAATTAACCCTTTCAGTGCCAAGGATGTACTTACAGATTTTACTCTGTCTAACGCCAGACGATTTTACTCGTCAAAGGGAAACCCCTTGGCACTGAAGGGGTTAAAAAGCCAATCAAGCTGAGTAAAACTAAGTACTGTTTAAATAGGAAAAAACTCAAATCTGTAACCATGAAGAGAATTATTGACACCAAACAATATACAAAGCAAAAGTTCTTTCCTTCAATATGCACCAATATACTTGGTAGACTAATAAAAGCATGAATGACCTGCATGAAAGGACAAAAGCCTGTCAAGCTCATATGCAAAGAGCATTATATGGCAACACTAGTCTCAAGTCAGTGAAAAGTACTTCCGATATAGAGGATCTAAAAACTGACGTCAGCTTCCTAATATTGAACACAAAACACCCCATACTAGCAGCTTTTTGAAGAGAAACGCATTTATGACAGCCTTTTTTCTACCTTGCCAGGATACCAGATCTGGCCAGTTATTTTGATTTAAACACGTTTTATTAATTTAATAGAGGATCTAACTGAGCGTAAGCTTCCTAACATTGAACACAACACCCAATGTCCGCTTTTTGAGAGAACGCTTTAGTGACAGCCTTGTTTCTCACCTGCCAGATACCAGATGCTGTCACAGCCTTGTTATTTAAATCGCGCAGGATTTGACTCAAAGCCCCACGAGTGTAGTACATATGTGTCCTCTTCATATAAGATATTATAAGAGCTACCATATATTTTTTAGTTCAAATACTGCCCTGTAGAATGAACTTAAATAAAACACATAGATTCTCTCCCTTTGGTCTGCTTTTGTATTCTGTACTATTATTATGGGTTGTTGTTTTTTGTTGTTATTATTATTCTTTTGTGTGTGTTTTTTTTTCAATGAGTGACATGTTAACTTTTTTTCTTTGTGTAGGGTAGGATGATCTCTCTTGCTGCCCAAAAATTTGTATCTGACATTGCTAATGAGCTCTGCAGCATTGTAAATGAGAGGTTTCAGGTCACAGCAGCAAGGAATCTGGCAAGGTATGCATTATCTACTGTAGCCTAGAATTGATTTGTCTCTCGCACTCAGCTAACACTACGGTTTTGGAAATTGTGCATGCAGGAATGTAATGACCATTTTCAGGCTGGCTCTGTTCAATCCCTAGGGAATACTTTTTATATAAATTCAGGTTTGCAAAATCATATTTATATTCCCAGGCGGCCCTGAGACTTGTTTGTATTTACAGACGTGACAGTATTACGTGACATTTTGAGCAGTTAGAGATGCATGAATTGGTTCGAAATGCGTCTAAATTCAACTTGTATTAAATGATTTAAATAAGAGAAGCTTACCTTAGTCTGTGCGTGTGATATTTTGAATCTTAGTGGACAGCTGAGTCGTCTAGAAGTCGTTCTAAACCATTTGACAATTTTAAACTTTCCAAGGTTTGACCTGGATTGAGAATGGTATGTAGTCGTTTCTTCAATATAGACTACAACTGTGTTTTACATGTACATCTATTGTACTTCATTTGACATTTCTTAAGCTGATCATTTGTTTTGGTGAATGTGGTTTGCAGGACAAGCGTTACACACTGACCTGGAGGCTTGCGACTCCAGCACTTAGTGAATAGGGAATAACTGTGCTATAAACCTCCCTGACTTTATTTAACACGAACTAATATTATTATTGTAAATAGTATATAATCTTTAAGAGGATTTCTGTAGAATTTTCGCTTAAAATGACTTATTTTGTGGCAATTAATAGTGAATTGTATTGGGTTATTTACTAATTGGTACATCATTCTACGTAGTATTATGTTGAATAATCATTTCTTAGAAATTACGTTCCCTTCCTACAGAAGAGTGAAATTAGCAAGGCTTCTAGTACCTTCATACCTGTAGATTGCCAGTTGGAAACTGTTGATATTGAATTATCTAGGTCTTTTAACAAGGTGTGGTGCTCGAGGTAACAACAGAGTGCAGTGGAATGCCGTGACTTTGTTGCAGTGACACATTTCTTGAATGATCGCAAGATTTCCAAATTCCTGCCACAACCATACTTAGCAAGTCAGATACTGTGAAATAAGAAAAAGTCAAACTGTGTATACTTATTTTTTGCAGCTTAAACTCGGAGCCAATTGTTTAGATAAATACCCTACTGCAAATTCACCATATTGCAAACTATGGCGTTATAAAGACGCACTCCTCCTCATACTGTCATGAACAGTCGTGGTAGTGAGATTGTGTTCTTCCCTTGGATCTAAAGCCTCCTAAGCAGGCATCTTTGGCTCTCACCATTGTGTTTGTGGTAGGAAGATCAAAGCCATGATTTTCCTGCAAGTTTTTCAGGAATTTTTTAGAGTGTGCAGGTTCCTGAAACAAAAGATTGCTAGTCTTGTAAAGAATGTTACTATAAAATAATATCCTGTACAATTTGAAAGTTTGAGGTTCAAAGGAAATCGAACAAGACCTCAGCAGTTGTAGCTTGGCAGTTGATTATTTTAAGCAACTCAGTTTAATGCAATTCGAGCTTAGCTTGCCACAAAGCAGCGAAGTTGTCTCTCTTCTCACCCAGACTCCTTTTGGCCTTTGCACCCGTTATCGTTGCTGGTCCTCCCGCTTTCTTGGGGCACTACAAATTGCTTAAAAACCACCGAAGCCCCATGCATAGTTGAACAAGGACTAACATGATCTTGTTTACAAGGTCATAAAATCACATCACCGTGCGCAACAATTTACCATATTTTCAGACCTCAGCAAAAAAAAACACAAAACAAATCAATTCCCCATCAGACCGCTAAAATTTGTCCACGGGCTCTAATAGAGGATAGTAGCTACATGCTTGAAAAGGGCCTACAAAATTTGCAATGCTGTTGGGGAAAAAAAACACTGCTCCTTAAAAAAACATCACAATGGCAACCTAGAGTGAAAAAACATAGCTCTATTTCAAGCCAAAATTGCTGTGTAAAAATTTATATTCCTTTTTTCTGACCAAAACCGCGCCAAACCCATACCCTTTTTGGGGCTGTCACATACCTAGTAGCATGGATACGTGCTCTAGTAGGTAGCCGCAGACGAGACCAGCACCAGTCCCCCCCCTCCCCCACCCCGCTAGGGAACGAGGTTGATATTGGACCTGTGTACCCCTGCAAGTAAACCTCGCTCAAAGTGTCACGGGCAAAAAACTGGGAGCCAATCTCTTATAGTCTCTGCCAGTCCCATCACGGCTGAAGCAGAGTGCCCACTCTTTCATGTTTTAAATCGAGGTTTACGACCTAGATATTGTTGAATTTCGAG
>JAHPZR010021040.1:0-20665 GCA_019787425.1 Platygyra sinensis | reverse complement strand
TCACTTTCAAAGGAGGATTTACACCATTTTTATGGTCGGCCTATAACGGAGCGGAAAGCAGCTGCGCAATCTACTGTCATAACGTCGACCTGGAACAACACCCCCTCCCTCATTTTCCTGCTAACGTTGAAGAGAGAAAAAACACATCGTTTCCAATTTGCCAGTGATAGTAAAACAATGGAGTAGGAGGGACACCAACGCTCGAAGCTCCGTGCATCCACAATGTGTCGCAGGGATTGCCGTACTCGTGCGAAGTGCTAGTTGCTTGGGAGGGGGGGGGGGGGGGGGGGGGGGGGGGACAAGAATGTGTTCCCCACCAGATCTTGCGCCAAATCGGGTTGATTTTTGGGAACGACTTGCTTGCTTCGACCTCGCTGCGAAAACGAGTTCAGAGGGTTTATTTGATTGGTTCCTGTTTTGTGGCTTTCTACAGTCCCTCAAAGGGGGAAAAAAAAAAAAAGCCCTGGACAAACAAAGTTGTGAATTATCAAGTGAGTTAAGTGGGGAACGAGACCAGCAGGTTTTTTATCATTCAACTTGCGTTTGGTTGTCCCGGGCAAACTGGCTCCGATATTAATTTTCAGTGGCCACTTGTTGGCCTTTGACGGTCCATTGGAAACAAAGGGTGGGGAAATTGCAAGCGTCTCCATATGTGCTCATTGGCCGTAAAGCCGAGCACGACAGAACCCAGACACGAAGTATTATTTTAACTTTTATTGTTTTTTTTAAAGTTGCCCGGTGTTACACCACACCCGTTTATTTTTTATTTTTTTGACCCTAGTGCAAGTCCAAAACTTTCGTCCACACAAAGCTATGTCGTGCACTTACTCAAACTGTGGATGATCGTAGTATAAGTTATTCAACGCAATGAGAACAACACGATCCAGAAAAGAAGTGAAAGGAAAAGGGAAAATGGAAACATTAAGGAGAATATTTTCCTTGACTTTTCTCAACCTTACAGGTAAGACTCAGGTTTTTCCCGGAGAGATTTTCACGAC
The DNA here is from genome assembly GCA_019787425.1 of Platygyra sinensis. Taxonomy (NCBI): domain Eukaryota; kingdom Metazoa; phylum Cnidaria; class Anthozoa; order Scleractinia; family Merulinidae; genus Platygyra; species Platygyra sinensis. The sequence goes on along the minus strand of JAHPZR010021040.1, from coordinate 19,667 downwards.
GTCACAGCATATGTTTCCAACATTAAAAAAAAAAATCAAATGTTTTTTTTTGTCACAAGACTTCACACACGGTCAAAGTCGCTTCTATTGATGAGCACAAACCACAAAATTCCAATGCTTTTGGCAATAAGAAGTTCTTTTTCATACATTTCCGAGTGTAGGGTTCTTATAAGATTTTACCGAGGAGCTAATATTAGCACCAGGTTTCGGTCAGCTGGGGACAAATGACGGTGATCGAGAGAGAAAACGAGGCGGGACTGAGGAGAGGAATAGTCTTTTAGTCTTCCCCAGTTTTCTTCTCTCACTCGAACCCTTTCTTCTCCCCGACTACTGGGGGTTGAGCGAAGAGCCGGGGAAACAGACTAGCTCCAAGGTCGGCCCAATTAGGGCCTCTTGCATTTTTTATTGACACAGTAGATACCAAGGGACATCAGTCAATTAATTTGGATTATAAGTAAATTCATGCCATTTATTAATTAATTCAATTTGCTTAAGTATTAAACATTCATAGATGCAAAATCTGACCCATTACTCAGCCTTGGGCAAAATGACCCAAGAGAAGAAAACAAAAGGCAAAGGTATAAATGGAATATATTAAGTATTTTTGTTAAGCCACTCTGAAATGAAAGAATCATTGTTAGACTCATTTTATTTGCGTCTTTTTTATAGTTTAGGCTGGTAAAAGCTTACTTTTCCCACCTAAACAACCCATCGACCCAAGAAGGGAATGTGTCGGCGAAAACCTGCAAGTCACCACAGCATGCTTATGGCTGATGAGTGTTTTCAAATCCACACAGTTCTGAGGGTGCACTATGACCACAAGTTGCCAGTTCCCATCGCACTCGGAACCGAAGCCAAGGATTCTAGCAGAGTTACCAAAAGGTGCACAAATGATTCTTCCATCACTGGCTGAAGCATGTGTTCTTTGATGTTAACCTCGGCAACATGGGTTCTTGTTATGCTGTGAGTTAGGGCGTCGTGGATGGAAGCTGAGAACTACTTTCTGCATCTGAAAGAGAAAGTGATAGACATATACTTACTTAGACACAATAAAAACATCAGTTACATAGACTGAGATTTTTTATTTCTTTTAATTCTGACTTTCATGTTGTGCTGTGTGGGATGTCACGTAGACAGTTAAGCCATTTATCCAATTCCCTAAAGGCTGATAAAAGATCTAAGGTTCTGCATGTTGAGATAGAAGGCTATTCCACAAATGAGCCCCCTTTGGCAGAACCTATGTTCAAAAAATTCGGTACAGCCACTTAGGGGGAGAGCAATTACAGTAGTTTTTCAAGTCTTTCCCGCGGTCTATAGTCAGGGCGGAACGGGTTTAAAACCTGTAGGATTTTCAGGTAAAACTCAGGAGACTGATCATTGCAGAGACGTTTATAAACATTAAAGAATTTTCAATTTTGCTTTTTCCCATCTGATAATGTATAAAGATTATCCCATCCTAGCTTACCACGGTGGTACAAACAGTTTTGTACGTGCTAAAATGGTAATAAAACCAAAGGCTGGTACACACTGTGGCAAGAATTTATTTGTACAGTAATTTGTCAGCTAACTCACAATATATATGATAACAGGGTGTTTACCATGTACCCGAAAACCTTTCGGAAAATTTTAGTCATAATGGAAATGGTAAGACAATTATTAGTCAACCGAGCCTAGTGGTCCGAAAATTTTCAAAACCAAAATATCTGAGTGGGCAAAATGTAGTTATCATTTGCAATTTTACACGGCCACCTGAATGTAATCCTACATGTTTAATTACCTTTTGGGGGGGGGGGGGGGTTCAGGACTAAAGAAAGAAAACATGGAGAGGGTATGGATATTTTCTGGAACAACGGAATTTTTAAAGCATTGATGACTGTAGATCTGAGAATACCTGACTCAGCAATTTAAATACCAGTATTTTCGCTTGTCCTGTGGCTGTTTGTTGCATATTATTGTCTGAACTTATATCAGAAGTTGTTTTAATACTCCTGGGGTAGGTTTCCATGGAGCCAATTGATACTTATCCAGAATTAATACATGTACATGTAGTTGATCAAAGTTTTAATTTCTCTGAATTATGAGAATAAAGTGTCTATGAACCTCACAACTCTGAATGGCCATTTCACAAATCCTAGTTAGTAAGGGAGGAGACTTAGGCTGCTTATATTTACAAGGAGAAACCAGGTCATTAAGGTTTGTCCAAATGGTGAGCAAAAATGTCTAATGGTGCATGTAGTTGCTGTTTGGATTGGCCTTTTACCATTTACTCAACCCCCCACCCCCCCCCCCCAACCCCCTTCACCTCTCCTCCCAATTTATGAAGAAGGCAAGTTCAACCTGATTATTATGTTCAAGGCGGCTGTGTAAAATTGCAAATGATAACTACATTTTGCACTCAGATATTTTGGTTGAAAATTTTGGACCACTATGCTCGGTTGAGCTAATATTGTCTTACCATTTACATTATGACTAAAATTTCCAAAATTTTTTGGGTAAATGGTAAACAACCTATCATATAATTTTGAGTTAGCTGACAAATTACTGTACAAAAAATTCTTGCCACAGTGTTACCAGCAGGTTTTATTACCATTTTAGCACTACAACTGTTGTACGTGGTAAGCTAGGATGGGATAATCTTTATCATATCAGAAGGAAAAAGCAAAAATTGAAATTAATGTTTAAAACTTTGAATGATCGGTCTCCAGAGTACCTGAAAATCCTACAGTTTTTAAACCCTTCAGCACTGACTATAGACTCGGAAATACTGAAAACTACTGTAATTGGCTCTACCTAAGTGCTGTACCGAATTTTTGAAACATAGTTTCTGCCAAAGTGGGGCTCATTTGTGGAATAGCCTTCTATCTAACATCAGAACCATTAGATCTTTTATCAGCTTTAGAAATTGGATAAATGGCTAACTGTCTACGTACTCCCACACAGCAAACATGAAAGTCAGATTAAAAGAAAAAAAATCTCAGTCTTGTAACTGATGTTTTTATTGTGTCTAAGTAAGTATATGTCTATCTCTTCTCTTTCAGATGCAGAAAGTAGTTCTCAGCTTCCACGACGCCTAACTCACAGCATACAAGAACCCAATGTTGCCAGAGGTTACATCAAAGAACACTGCTTCAGCAGTGATGGAAGAATCATTTGTTCGCCTTTTGGTAACTCTGCTAGAATCCTTGGCTTCAGTTCAGAGTGCGATGAACTGGCAACTTGTGTTCATAGTACACCCTCAGAACTGTGTGATTTGAAAACACTCATCAGCCATAAGCATGCTGTGGTGACTTGCAGGTTTTCGCCGACACATTCACTCTTGTCCATGGGTTGTTTAGGTGGAAAAGTAAGCTTTTACCAGCCTAAACTATAAAAAAAGCAAAATAAAATGAGTCTAAAATGATTCTTTCATTTCAAGTGACTTAAAAAAATACTTAATATATTCATTTACCTTGCCTTTTTGTTTCTTCTCTTGGATCAATTTTGCAAGGTTAGTAATGGGTCAGATTTTGCATCTATGAATGTTAATACTTAAGCAAATTGAATTATTAAATAAATGGCATGAATTTGCTTATAATCAAATAAAAGACTGATGCCCTTGGTATACTGTTGCAATAAAAAATGCAAGAGGCCTATTGGGCAGACTTGGAGCTAGTCTTTCCAGGCTCTCGCTCAACCCCCAGTAGTTGGGGAGAATAAAGGTCGAGTGAGAGAAGAAAACTGGGGAAGACTAAAAGACTATTCCTCTCCTCAGTCCCCCTCGTTTTCTCTCTCGATCACCGTCATTTGTCCCCAGCTACCGAAAACCTGGTGCTAATATTAGCTCGGTAAATCTTATAAGAACCCTACACATCGAAATGTATGAAAAAGAAATCTTATTGCCAAAGCATTGGAATTTTGTGGTTTGTGATCATCAAATAGAGCGACTTTGACCGTGTGTGAAGTATTGTGACAAAAAACATTTGATTTTTTTTTTTAATGTTGGAACATATGCTTGAGTCGTGAAAATCTCCGGGAAAAACCTGAGTCTTACATGTAAGTTGAGAAAAGTCAAGGAAATATTCTCATTAATGTTTCCATTTTCCCTTTTCTTTCACTCTTTCTGATCGTGTTGTTCTCAATGGTTAATAACTTATACTACGATCATCAGTTGAGTAAGGCACGACATAGCTTTGGTGACGAAGTTTTGGACTTGCACCTGTAAAATTACGGTGTTGTCACGGGCAACTTTCCTCGTTTCCAATGATAACAATATGGACGCTTGCAATTTCCCACACTTTGTTTCCAATGACGTCAAAGGCCAACAAGTGGCCACTGAAAATCGGAGCCAGTTGCCCGTGACAACAACGCAAGTTGAATGATAAAAACCTGCTGGTCTCGTCCCACTTAACTCAACTGATAATCATAACTTGTTTGTCAGGCTTCTTTAGGGACTGTAAAGCCACAAAAGAACCAATAAATAAACCCTCTGAACTTTTATTTCTCAGCGAGGTCGAAGCAAGCAAGTCGTTCCCAAAATTCAACCCGATTTGGCAAGATTGGTGGGGAAACATTCTTGTCAAGCAACAGCACTTCGCAGAGTACTGCAATCACTGGACACATTGTGGATGCACGGAGCTTCGAGCGTTGTGTCCCCTACTCCATTGTTTTACTATCACTGGCAAATTGGAACGATGTTTTTCTCTCTTCAACGTTGCAAAAATGAGGGAGGGGGTTGTTCCAGCGACTTATGACAGTGATTGCAGCTGCTTTCGCCCGTAAGGCCGACCATAAATGTAAATCCTCCTTTGAAAGTGAAAATGTTATTATATGAACGAATTCCCGAACACCCACCTATGCAAAAACCACAGAGAATCATTTAAGAGCTTCCTGCAAAGAGGCTAGGGGTTTGGGGGAGATTTGAGCATCTGACAGTTTAAGAAAATCAGGACGGCAACGGGAACGTTGCTAAACAAAAGGACTAATGAGCAGAACAATAGCCTTGCACGTGCGTTATTAATTTTTCTTTGCCATCCACTGCAAAACAACAACGCCGTAGGTGAAATGATCAAGTACTGCGTTGTCTGAAGAACGTGAACTACGACGGCTAATTTTTTAATATTCTATTTCAAATTTATTGCGGTGTCCCAGATTCAGTTTCGTGATAGCTTTGACAGTGATAAACAAAGTAAATGACTTAGAGTATCCCGAGATTCGTAAGTAAAATGTAAATTCATTTTTTTAATCGACGTTTTCTTCGTTGTCGCAGCTTTTTAAACTCCCTAATGGGATGACCATCAGGCGGGCATTAAATGCTTAGGACCAGGCTTCTGTTTTGGACATATTCACAAAAAAGCACTAAGTTCATTCATGTAGTGCGAAGAAAAGACACGCAAACAGAGAAAACATAAAATCTTCTACTTGTGACAATTTTAATCCACTTTAACTAGTTCAAATGCTTTTCAACTTTATTCTCCAATCATCATCGTGGCTACTTTAACTGGATCGTATCCGTTTGGATTATGAAGTTCTTTGATGCACACTCGGCAATCAGTGATGTTGATATGCTGCAAAAAGTAAAAACAAATACAAATCATTACTCAGTTGGTTAGGCAGCATAGGCCGGGAGTCCACCCAGGTTGACAATAAACTGCGATCAGGAGTCCCTTTTTTTCCCGCCGCAAAAAGGGACACTTAATCGCAGGTTAAACAGGTAATTTCGTTTTAAGTATACATCAGCAATCAGCACTGTAGCAAAATGATTGTTATACAGCACCTCGTGCGTCAGCCGCGAATGGTAAAAAGTGGGTGAGGGGTGTGCAGGCCATGATTAAAAAACCGATTACTATTTATGAATAGGGAAGGGTTTTTGTAATACAGGACCTGTCACAATCGCTACACCAACTTTTGCTATTGCGGGTAGGACCAGAGGGCGTATAACAATCATTTGTGAAGAGCTGATTCGTTGATGTATACTTAAAACGAAATTACCTGTTTAACCTGCGATTAAGTGTCCCTTTTTTGCGGCGGGAAAAAAAGGGACTCCTGATCGCAGTTTATGTCAACCTGGGTGGACTCCCGGCCTATGCTGCCTAACCAACTGAGTAATGATTTGTATTTGTTTTTACTTTTTGCAGCATATCAACATCACTGATTGCCGAGTGTGCATCAAAGAACTTCATAATCCAAACGGATACGATCCAGTTAAAGTAGCCACGATGATGATTGGAGAATAAAGTTGAAAAGCATTTGAACTAGTTAAAGTGGATTAAAATTGTCACAAGTAGAAGATTTTATGTTTTCTCTGTTTGCGTGTCTTTTCTTCGCACTACATGAATGAACTTAGTGCTTTTTGTGAATATGTCCAAAACAGAAGCCTGGTCCTAAGCATTTAATGCCCGCCTGATGGTCATCCCATTAGGGAGTTTAAAAAGCTGCGACAACGAAGAAAACGTCGATTAAAAAAATGAATTTACATTTTACTTACGAATCTCGGGATACTCTTAAGTCATTTACTTTGTTTATCACTGTCAAAGCTATCACGAAACTGAATCTGGGACACCGCAATAAATTTGAAATAGAATATTAAAAAATTAGCCGTCGTAGTTCACGTTCTTCAGACAACGCAGTACTTGATCATTTCACCTACGGCGTTGTTGTTTTGCAGTGGATGGCAAAGAAAAATTAATAACGCACGTGCAAGGCTATTGTTCTGCTCATTAGTCCTTTTGTTTAGCAACGTTCCCGTTGCCGTCCTGATTTTCTTAAACTGTCAGATGCTCAAATCTCCCCCAAACCCCTAGCCTCTTTGCAGGAAGCTCTTAAATGATTCTCTGTGGTTTTTGCATAGGTGGGTGTTCGGGAATTCGTTCATATAATAACATTTTCACTTTCAAAGGAGGATTTACATTTATGGTCGGCCTTACGGGCGAAAGCAGCTGCAATCACTGTCATAAGTCGCTGGAACAACCCCCTCCCTCATTTTTGCAACGTTGAAGAGAGAAAAACATCGTTCCAATTTGCCAGTGATAGTAAAACAATGGAGTAGGGGACACAACGCTCGAAGCTCCGTGCATCCACAATGTGTCAGTGATTGCAGTACTCTGCGAAGTGCTGTTGCTTGACAAGAATGTTTCCCCACCAATCTTGCCAAATCGGGTTGAATTTTGGGAACGACTTGCTTGCTTCGACCTCGCTGAGAAATAAAAGTTCAGAGGGTTTATTTATTGGTTCTTTTGTGGCTTTACAGTCCCTAAAGAAGCCTGACAAACAAGTTATGATTATCAGTTGAGTTAAGTGGGACGAGACCAGCAGGTTTTTATCATTCAACTTGCGTTGTTGTCACGGGCAACTGGCTCCGATTTTCAGTGGCCACTTGTTGGCCTTTGACGTCATTGGAAACAAAGTGTGGGAAATTGCAAGCGTCCATATTGTTATCATTGGAAACGAGGAAAGTTGCCCGTGACAACACCGTAATTTTACAGGTGCAAGTCCAAAACTTCGTCACCAAAGCTATGTCGTGCCTTACTCAACTGATGATCGTAGTATAAGTTATTAACCATTGAGAACAACACGATCAGAAAGAGTGAAAGAAAAGGGAAAATGGAAACATTAATGAGAATATTTCCTTGACTTTTCTCAACTTACATGTAAGACTCAGGTTTTTCCCGGAGATTTTCACGACTCAAGCATATGTTCCAACATTAAAAAAAAAAATCAAATGTTTTTTGTCACAATACTTCACACACGGTCAAAGTCGCTCTATTGATGATCACAAACCACAAAATTCCAATGCTTTGGCAATAAGATTTCTTTTTCATACATTTCGATGTGTAGGGTTCTTATAAGATTTACCGAGCTAATATTAGCACCAGGTTTTCGGTAGCTGGGGACAAATGACGGTGATCGAGAGAGAAAACGAGGGGGACTGAGGAGAGGAATAGTCTTTTAGTCTTCCCCAGTTTCTTCTCTCACTCGACCTTTATTCTCCCCAACTACTGGGGGTTGAGCGAGAGCCTGGAAAAGACTAGCTCCAAGTCTGCCCAATAGGCCTCTTGCATTTTTTATTGCAACAGTATATACCAAGGACATCAGTCATTTATTTGATTATAAGTAAATTCATGCCATTTATTTAATAATTCAATTTGCTTAAGTATTAACATTCATAGATGCAAAATCTGACCCATTACTAACCTTGCAAAATTGACCCAAGAGAAGAAACAAAAGGCAAGGTAAATGAATATATTAAGTATTTTTTTTAAGTCACTTGAAATGAAAGAATCATTTTAGACTCATTTTATTTGCGTTTTTTATAGTTTAGGCTGGTAAAAGCTTACTTTTCCACCTAAACAACCCATCGACAAGAGTGAATGTGTCGGCGAAAACCTGCAAGTCACCACAGCATGCTTATGGCTGATGAGTGTTTTCAAATCACACAGTTCTGAGGGTGCACTATGAACACAAGTTGCCAGTTCATCGCACTCTGAACTGAAGCCAAGGATTCTAGCAGAGTTACCAAAAGGTGAACAAATGATTCTTCCATCACTGCTGAAGCAGTGTTCTTTGATGTAACCTCTGGCAACATTGGGTTCTTGTATGCTGTGAGTTAGGCGTCGTGGAAGCTGAGAACTACTTTCTGCATCTGAAAGAGAAGTGATAGACATATACTTACTTAGACACAATAAAAACATCAGTTACAAGACTGAGATTTTTTTTTCTTTTTAATCTGGACTTTGCATGTAATTGCTGTTTGGATGGCCTTTTACCATTTACCCATTCCAACCCCCCCCCCCCCCCCCCCTCCCCCAACCACCCCCTTCATCCTGCTTCCTCCCAATTTATGAAGAAGGCAAGTTCAACCTGTATCATTTATGTTCAAGGCGGCTGTGTAAAATTTGCAAATGATAACTACATTTTGCACTCAGATATTTTGGTTGAAAATTTTGGACCACTATGCTCGGTTGAGCTAATATTGTCTTACCATTTACATTATGACTAAAATTTCCAAAATTTTTTGGGTAAATGGTAAACAACCTATCATATAATTTTGAGTTAGCTGACAAATTACTGTACAAAAAATTCTTGCCACAGTGTTACCAGCAGGTTTTATTACCATTTTAGCACTACAACTGTTGTACGTGGTAAGCTAGGATGGGATAATCTTTATCATATCAGAAGGAAAAAGCAAAAATTGAAATTAATGTTTAAAACTTTGAATGATCAGTCTCCAGAGTACCTGAAAATCCTACAGTTTTTAAACCCTTCAGCACTGACTATAGACTCGGAAATACTGAAAACTACTGTAATTGGCTCTACCTAAGTGCTGTACCGAATTTTTGAAACATAGTTTCTGCCAAAGTGGGGCTCATTTGTGGAATAGCCTTCTATCTAACATCAGAACCATTAGATCTTTTATCAGCTTTAGAAATTGGATAAATGGCTAACTGTCTACGTACTCCCACACAGCAAACATGAAAGTCAGATTAAAAGAAAAAAAATCTCAGTCTTGTAACTGATGTTTTTATTGTGTCTAAGTAAGTATATGTCTATCACTTCTCTTTCAGATGCAGAAAGTAGTTCTCAGCTTCCACGACGCCTAACTCACAGCATACAAGAACCCAATGTTGCCAGAGGTTACATCAAAGAACACTGCTTCAGCAGTGATGGAAGAATCATTTGTTCACCTTTTGGTAACTCTGCTAGAATCCTTGGCTTCAGTTCAGAGTGCGATGAACTGGCAACTTGTGTTCATAGTGCACCCTCAGAACTGTGTGATTTGAAAACACTCATCAGCCATAAGCATGCTGTGGTGACTTGCAGGTTTTCGCCGACACATTCACTCTTGTCGATGGGTTGTTTAGGTGGAAAAGTAAGCTTTTACCAGCCTAAACTATAAAAAACGCAAATAAAATGAGTCTAAAATGATTCTTTCATTTCAAGTGACTTAAAAAAAATACTTAATATATTCATTTACCTTGCCTTTTGTTTCTTCTCTTGGGTCAATTTTGCAAGGTTAGTAATGGGTCAGATTTTGCATCTATGAATGTTAATACTTAAGCAAATTGAATTATTAAATAAATGGCATGAATTTACTTATAATCAAATAAATGACTGATGTCCTTGGTATATACTGTTGCAATAAAAAATGCAAGAGGCCTATTGGGCAGACTTGGAGCTAGTCTTTTCCAGGCTCTCGCTCAACCCCCAGTAGTTGGGGAGAATAAAGGTCGAGTGAGAGAAGAAACTGGGGAAGACTAAAAGACTATTCCTCTCCTCAGTCCCCCTCGTTTTCTCTCTCGATCACCGTCATTTGTCCCCAGCTACCGAAAACCTGGTGCTAATATTAGCTCGGTAAATCTTATAAGAACCCTACACATCGAAATGTATGAAAAAGAAATCTTATTGCCAAAGCATTGGAATTTTGTGGTTTGTGATCATCAATAGAGCGACTTTGACCGTGTGTGAAGTATTGTGACAAAAAACATTTGATTTTTTTTTTTAATGTTGGAACATATGCTTGAGTCGTGAAAATCTCCGGGAAAAACCTGAGTCTTACATGTAAGTTGAGAAAAGTCAAGGAAATATTCTCATTAATGTTTCCATTTTCCCTTTTCTTTCACTCTTTCTGATCGTGTTGTTCTCAATGGTTAATAACTTATACTACGATCATCAGTTGAGTAAGGCACGACATAGCTTTGGTGACGAAGTTTTGGACTTGCACCTGTAAAATTACGGTGTTGTCACGGGCAACTTTCCTCGTTTCCAATGATAACAATATGGACGCTTGCAATTTCCCACACTTTGTTTCCAATGACGTCAAAGGCCAACAAGTGGCCACTGAAAATCGGAGCCAGTTGCCCGTGACAACAACGCAAGTTGAATGATAAAAAACCTGCTGGTCTCGTCCCACTTAACTCAACTGATAATCATAACTTGTTTGTCAGGCTTCTTTAGGGACTGTAAAAGCCACAAAAGAACCAATAAATAAACCCTCTGAACTTTTATTTCTCAGCGAGGTCGAAGCAAGCAAGTCGTTCCCAAAATTCAACCCGATTTGGCAAGATTGGTGGGGAAACATTCTTGTCAAGCAACAGCACTTCGCAGAGTACTGCAATCACTGACACATTGTGGATGCACGGAGCTTCGAGCGTTGTGTCCCCTACTCCATTGTTTTACTATCACTGGCAAATTGGAACGATGTTTTTCTCTCTTCAACGTTGCAAAAATGAGGGAGGGGGTTGTTCCAGCGACTTATGACAGTTGATTGCAGCTGCTTTCGCCCGTAAGGCCGACCATAAATGTAAATCCTCCTTTGAAAGTGAAAATGTTATTATATGAACGAATTCCCGAACACCCACCTATGCAAAAAACCACAGAGAATCATTTAAGAGCTTCCTGCAAAGAGGCTAGGGGTTTGGGGAGATTTGAGCATCTGACAGTTTAAGAAAATCAGGACGGCAACGGGAACGTTGCTAAACAAAAGGACTAATGAGCAGAACAATAGCCTTGCACGTGCGTTATTAATTTTTCTTTGCCATCCACTGCAAAACAACAACGCCGTAGGTGAAATGATCAAGTACTGCGTTGTCTGAAGAACGTGAACTACGACGGCTAATTTTTTAATATTCTATTTCAAATTTATTGCGGTGTCCCAGATTCAGTTTCGTGATAGCTTTGACAGTGATAAACAAAGTAAATGACTTAAGAGTATCCCGAGATTCGTAAGTAAAATGTAAATTCATTTTTTTAATCGACGTTTTTCTTCGTTGTCGCAGCTTTTTAAACTCCCTAATGGGATGACCATCAGGCGGGCATTAAATGCTTAGGACCAGGCTTCTGTTTTGGACATATTCACAAAAAGCACTAAGTTCATTCATGTAGTGCGAAGAAAAGACACGCAAACAGAGAAAACATAAAATCTTCTACTTGTGACAATTTTAATCCACTTTAACTAGTTCAAATGCTTTTCAACTTTATTCTCCAATCATCATCGTGGCTACTTTAACTGGATCGTATCCGTTTGGATTATGAAGTTCTTTGATGCACACTCGGCAATCAGTGATGTTGATATGCTGCAAAAAGTAAAAACAAATACAAATCATTACTCAGTTGGTTAGGCAGCATAGGCCGGGAGTCCACCCAGGTTGACATAAACTGCGATCAGGAGTCCCTTTTTTTCCCGCCGCAAAAAAGGGACACTTAATCGCAGGTTAAACAGGTAATTTCGTTTTAAGTATACATCAGAATCAGTCAGTCTGAAGCAAATGAATCGAGTTATACGCCCTCTGCGTACTCCCCGAAAAAAAAGTGGGTGAGGGTGTGCGGCCTGATTCCCAAAACCCTTACCCTATTTATGAATAGAATCTGCGTTTTTTTATACCTTATGACCTGTCCAAAAATTCGATATCCAATTTATGACCATTGCGGCTGGCACAGTTGTCTTAAACATAATTTATGAAGGGCTTTTGTGTGATGGTCTTATCAGTGGTGATGAAAAAGAAGCTTCTTTTAATAAACATACTTTAAAAACTTCAGGAATATCCAGTTTAAGAATAGAATGCAAAAAGGCCAAAATTGATAATCTATTTATGACCAAAACGGCTGAAACATCATACTCTTTGGGACTGCTCATACCTATATATAACCCATTTTAGGGACTACCCCTTCTAGATCAAGCCTTGCCAAAATCTTCAAAAACGACCCAAATAATAATCAGTTTCCATTTGAAACCAATTTGAAAGTTTTTTGGACGCAGTTTTTCCTAGACGCGATTGCAGCCGCTGTTTTGGCCGGGCCCAGAGAGACGGTGGAAATCGAACCTAACGTTTTACCGCAGCCCCAGACCCGCACCCAGTCGCTGTTTACGTGTTTTGGGAAGAGAAGATTAGATACTAGGGTGGATTAAGACGTCAACATTTTCGTCCCCAGGGGTCGCGCTCCTTTGGTCAGCACCAAGAATCGCGACCTCTGGGAAGATCCAACAGTAGAAGTTTGCGATTCACGGACTTTCTGTCACTCTGCGTAGGCTCAGAGTCAGATCTGACAAATCTGATTGGCTGAGAACGAAACGAATTCTCGTCCCATGCTTATAACCTCAGACCCGTCCAGAGGTCGTGATTCTTGGTGCTGACCAAAAGAAGCGCAGCCTCTGGGGATGAGATTGGGCGCGCAAGGCAAAACTCCCCGCACGCCCCACTCGATCCAGACCACCTTCTTTTTAAAACAATCGTAATAGCGACTGGGTTGGAGTCGATCTGCTACAGCCATTCTGTTTCAACAATCTAAGTGTTGTAAACTCGGGTTGCAAACTCGTACTTTGAGCCTATTGAGTTGAATTACTAAAAATTACCGGTGTATTTCCAACGATTTTCCGAAGGTTTTTTCCAGTGTTTATATTGCTGATCAGGGACACCACCTCTCAGGTGATTGCACAGGGAGCCCTCGAGCTCACATCAGTTTAGAATATGAATAACAAAGATCAACCTACCTTTTATATCGCGCTGGTTTTTGTGTTTTGTGGCGTTCATTTTAAATTTGTAATACGCGCCTTGTGGTCTATTTTGTGCGGGGTCTGTCATCGAAATTTTAGAAGTCTGGGACGAGCGGAAATACTGGTAAATTTTCGGGGTTGGGGGATCGCCCACCGAAGTTAAGAAAGCCATTTTCTAAGAACTTCGAGTGGGTTCCGAGACCCAGATTAGCACCATGCAGCAGAATCGCGCAACATATCAAAAATTCAATAAAAGCCACCACAAAACACAAAACAACGCATGTTGTAAAAAACTTTGATTTCTCGTTATCCCATTTATTCATGTTTAATTATTTTCAAACAGAACTGGATTGCATATAATTCCTCTTCCATCAGAACTCTCTGCCAAAGAGAAATTCGTAGACTTTCCAAACAGCAATCTGCCCAAAGCCGGATATCACAACGCATACTGCGAGGTAATTCACTTCAAAACCTTGCACACGTTACTTCGTCAGAAATTGTGTGAGTGCTAGTGGAATAACTGTTACTTGTCAAAGAATCCAAGGCAATATTCTGTTCGATTTCTAGTGACGTCAAGTTTGACAAGACATACTCTTCCACGCCAACGGTCATAGTGTCAGCGTGTCACAGCTCGGGAGAAGGATCCTGGCACAACGTGAAGCCGGAATACAACATGCATTGCACCATGGGTAGAGGTAGTATGATTTCACACAAAATAGACCTTCACTTTTGCAATCTCACAAGGGGCCCTCGTATCTGTTTAGAATATGAATAAAAGATCACGCATCCTTCATCGCGCGTGTTTTGTGTATTGTGGTGGCCATATTGAATTTTTTATATGCATGCGATCTGTTTTATCGTGCGTGTTTTGTGTTTTGTGGTGGCTTTTTTGAATTTTTGATATGTGCGCGATCTGCTGCATGGTGCTGGGTCTCGGAACCCACTCGAAGTTCTTAGAAAATGGCTTTCTTAACTTCGGTGGGCGATCCCCCAACCCCGAAAATTTACCAGTATTTCCGCTCGTCCCAGACTTCTAAAATTTCGATGACAGACCCCGCACAAATAGACCACGCGCGTATTACAAATTTAAAATGAACGCCACAAAACACAAAAACCAGCGCGATATAAAAGGTAGGTTGATCTTTGTTATTCATATTCTAAACTGATGTGAGCTCGAGGGCTCCCTGTGCAATCACCTGAGAGGTGGTGTCCCTGATCAGCAATATAAACACTGGAAAAACCTTCGGAAAATCGTTGGAAATACACCGGTAATTTTTAGTAATTCAACTCAATAGGCTCAAAGTACGAGTTTGCAACCCGAGTTTACAACACTTAGATTGTTGAAACAGAATGGCTGTAGCAGATCGACTCCAACCCAGTCGCTATTACGATTGTTTTAAAAAGAAGGTGGTCTGGATCGAGTGGGGCGTGCGGGGAGTTTTGCCTTGCGCGCCCAATCTCATCCCCAGAGGCTGCGCTTCTTTTGGTCAGCACCAAGAATCACGACCTCTGGACGGGTCTGAGGTTATAAGCATGGGACGAGAATTCGTTTCGTTCTCAGCCAATCAGATTTGTCAGATCTGACTCTGAGCCTACGCAGAGTGACAGAAAGTCCGTGAATCGCAAACTTCTACTGTTGGATCTTCCCAGAGGTCGCGATTCTTGGTGCTGACCAAAGGAGCGCGACCCCTGGGGACGAAAATGTTGACGTCTTAATCCACCCTAGTATCTAATCTTCTCTTCCCAAAACACGTAAACAGCGACTGGGTGCGGGTCTGGGGCTGCGGTAAAACGTTAGGTTCGATTTCCACCGTCTCTCTGGGCCCGGCCAAAACAGCGGCTGCAATCGCGTCTAGGAAAAACTGCGTCCAAAAAACTTTCAAATTGGTTTCAAATGGAAAACTGATTATTATTTGGGTCGTTTTTGAAGATTTTGGCAAGGCTTGATCTAGAAGGGGTAGTCCCTAAAATGGGTTATATATAGGTATGAGCAGTCCCAAAGAGTATGATGTTTCAGCCGTTTTGGTCATAAATAGATTATCAATTTTGGCCTTTTTGCATTCTATTCTTAAACTGGATATTCCTGAAGTTTTTAAAGTATGTTTATTAAAAGAAGCTTCTTTTTCATCACCACTGATAAGACCATCACACAAAAGCCCTTCATAAATTATGTTTAAGACAACTGTGCCAGCCGCAATGGTCATAAATTGGATATCGAATTTTTGGACAGGTCATAAGGTATAAAAAACGCAGATTCTATTCATAAATAGGGTAAGGGTTTTGGGAATCAGGCCGCACACCCTCACCCACTTTTTTTTCGGGGAGTACGCAGAGGGCGTATAACTCGATTCATTTGCTTCAGACTGACTGATTCTGATGTATACTTAAAACGAAATTACCTGTTTAACCTGCGATTAAGTGTCCCTTTTTTGCGGCGGGAAAAAAAGGGACTCCTGATCGCAGTTTATGTCAACCTGGGTGGACTCCCGGCCTATGCTGCCTAACCAACTGAGTAATGATTTGTATTTGTTTTTACTTTTTGCAGCATATCAACATCACTGATTGCCGAGTGTGCATCAAAGAACTTCATAATCCAAACGGATACGATCCAGTTAAAGTAGCCACGATGATGATTGGAGAATAAAGTTGAAAAGCATTTGAACTAGTTAAAGTGGATTAAAATTGTCACAAGTAGAAGATTTTATGTTTTCTCTGTTTGCGTGTCTTTTCTTCGCACTACATGAATGAACTTAGTGCTTTTTGTGAATATGTCCAAAACAGAAGCCTGGTCCTAAGCATTTAATGCCCGCCTGATGGTCATCCCATTAGGGAGTTTAAAAAGCTGCGACAACGAAGAAAAACGTCGATTAAAAAAATGAATTTACATTTTACTTACGAATCTCGGGATACTCTTAAGTCATTTACTTTGTTTATCACTGTCAAAGCTATCACGAAACTGAATCTGGGACACCGCAATAAATTTGAAATAGAATATTAAAAAATTAGCCGTCGTAGTTCACGTTCTTCAGACAACGCAGTACTTGATCATTTCACCTACGGCGTTGTTGTTTTGCAGTGGATGGCAAAGAAAAATTAATAACGCACGTGCAAGGCTATTGTTCTGCTCATTAGTCCTTTTGTTTAGCAACGTTCCCGTTGCCGTCCTGATTTTCTTAAACTGTCAGATGCTCAAATCTCCCCAAACCCCTAGCCTCTTTGCAGGAAGCTCTTAAATGATTCTCTGTGGTTTTTGCATAGGTGGGTGTTCGGGAATTCGTTCATATAATAACATTTTCACTTTCAAAGGAGGATTTACATTTATGGTCGGCCTTACGGGCGAAAGCAGCTGCAATCAACTGTCATAAGTCGCTGGAACAACCCCCTCCCTCATTTTTGCAACGTTGAAGAGAGAAAAACATCGTTCCAATTTGCCAGTGATAGTAAAACAATGGAGTAGGGGACACAACGCTCGAAGCTCCGTGCATCCACAATGTGTCAGTGATTGCAGTACTCTGCGAAGTGCTGTTGCTTGACAAGAATGTTTCCCCACCAATCTTGCCAAATCGGGTTGAATTTTGGGAACGACTTGCTTGCTTCGACCTCGCTGAGAAATAAAAGTTCAGAGGGTTTATTTATTGGTTCTTTTGTGGCTTTTACAGTCCCTAAAGAAGCCTGACAAACAAGTTATGATTATCAGTTGAGTTAAGTGGGACGAGACCAGCAGGTTTTTATCATTCAACTTGCGTTGTTGTCACGGGCAACTGGCTCCGATTTTCAGTGGCCACTTGTTGGCCTTTGACGTCATTGGAAACAAAGTGTGGGAAATTGCAAGCGTCCATATTGTTATCATTGGAAACGAGGAAAGTTGCCCGTGACAACACCGTAATTTTACAGGTGCAAGTCCAAAACTTCGTCACCAAAGCTATGTCGTGCCTTACTCAACTGATGATCGTAGTATAAGTTATTAACCATTGAGAACAACACGATCAGAAAGAGTGAAAGAAAAGGGAAAATGGAAACATTAATGAGAATATTTCCTTGACTTTTCTCAACTTACATGTAAGACTCAGGTTTTTCCCGGAGATTTTCACGACTCAAGCATATGTTCCAACATTAAAAAAAAAAATCAAATGTTTTTTGTCACAATACTTCACACACGGTCAAAGTCGCTCTATTGATGATCACAAACCACAAAATTCCAATGCTTTGGCAATAAGATTTCTTTTTCATACATTTCGATGTGTAGGGTTCTTATAAGATTTACCGAGCTAATATTAGCACCAGGTTTTCGGTAGCTGGGGACAAATGACGGTGATCGAGAGAGAAAACGAGGGGGACTGAGGAGAGGAATAGTCTTTTAGTCTTCCCCAGTTTCTTCTCTCACTCGACCTTTATTCTCCCCAACTACTGGGGGTTGAGCGAGAGCCTGGAAAAGACTAGCTCCAAGTCTGCCCAATAGGCCTCTTGCATTTTTTATTGCAACAGTATATACCAAGGACATCAGTCATTTATTTGATTATAAGTAAATTCATGCCATTTATTTAATAATTCAATTTGCTTAAGTATTAACATTCATAGATGCAAAATCTGACCCATTACTAACCTTGCAAAATTGACCCAAGAGAAGAAACAAAAAGGCAAGGTAAATGAATATATTAAGTATTTTTTTTAAGTCACTTGAAATGAAAGAATCATTTTAGACTCATTTTATTTGCGTTTTTTATAGTTTAGGCTGGTAAAAGCTTACTTTTCCACCTAAACAACCCATCGACAAGAGTGAATGTGTCGGCGAAAACCTGCAAGTCACCACAGCATGCTTATGGCTGATGAGTGTTTTCAAATCACACAGTTCTGAGGGTGCACTATGAACACAAGTTGCCAGTTCATCGCACTCTGAACTGAAGCCAAGGATTCTAGCAGAGTTACCAAAAGGTGAACAAATGATTCTTCCATCACTGCTGAAGCAGTGTTCTTTGATGTAACCTCTGGCAACATTGGGTTCTTGTATGCTGTGAGTTAGGCGTCGTGGAAGCTGAGAACTACTTTCTGCATCTGAAAGAGAAGTGATAGACATATACTTACTTAGACACAATAAAAACATCAGTTACAAGACTGAGATTTTTTTTCTTTTAATCTGACTTTCATGTTTGCTGTGTGGGAGTACGTAGACAGTTAGCCATTTATCCAATTTCTAAAGCTGATAAAAGATCTAATGGTTCTGATGTTAGATAGAAGGCTATTCCACAAATGAGCCCCACTTTGGCAGAAACTATGTTTCAAAAATTCGGTACAGCACTTAGGTAGAGCCAATTACAGTAGTTTTCAGTATTTCCGAGTCTATAGTCAGTGCTGAAGGGTTTAAAAACTGTAGGATTTTCAGGTACTCTGGAGACCGATCATTCAAAGTTTTAAACATTAATTTCAATTTTTGCTTTTTCCTTCTGATATGATAAAGATTATCCCATCCTAGCTTACCACGTACAACAGTTGTAGTGCTAAAATGGTAATAAAACCTGCTGGTAACACTGTGGCAAGAATTTTTTGTACAGTAATTTGTCAGCTAACTCAAAATTATATGATAGGTTGTTTACCATTTACCCAAAAAATTTTGGAAATTTTAGTCATAATGTAAATGGTAAGACAATATTAGCTCAACCGAGCATAGTGGTCCAAAATTTTCAACCAAAATATCTGAGTGCAAAATGTAGTTATCATTTGCAATTTTACACAGCCGCCTTGAACATAATAATCAGGTTGAACTTGCCTTCTTCATAAATTGGGAGGAGAGGTGAAGGGGGTTGGGGGGGGGGGGGTGGGGGGTTGAGTAAATGGTAAAAGGCCAATCCAAACAGCAACTACATGCACCATTAGACATTTTTGCTCACCATTTGGACAAACCTTTAATGACCTGGTTTCTCCTTGTAAATATAAGCAGCCTAAGTCTCCTCCCTTACTAACTAGGATTTGTGAAATGGCCATTCAGAGTTGTGAGGTTCATAGACACTTTATTCTCATAATTCAGAGAAATTAAAACTTTGATCAACTACATGTACATGTATTAATTCTGGATAAGTATCAATTGGCTCCATGGAAACCTACCCAGGAGTATTAAAACAACTTCTGATATAAGTTCAGACAATAATATGCAACAAACAGCCACAGGACAAGCGAAAATACTGGTATTTAAATTGCTGAGTCAGGT
>JAHPZR010021039.1:52500-55000 GCA_019787425.1 Platygyra sinensis | reverse complement strand
GACCACCCACAATGAACACCAATTCATACATAGATTTGGAACACTACAAGTAAGTTACTGTCGATGATGCAGCAAACCTGTCAGCCAGGTTGTTGGCTGGCAAAAGTTGATTTGAAAAATGCTTACAGAAGTGTTGGTACACACCCTGACAGCTGGCGAGCTACAGGAATGTCCTGGTGTTTCAATGGTTCTACAGTCCCAACCTACCTTTATGATAAGCGCCTCCCTTTTGCAGCAAGGGCATCCCCAATAATCTTCCATCGTTTTACACAAGCAGCCTGTCATATGATGGCCAACAAAAGGTATACTGTACTGGCCTATCTAGATGACTTTCTTATCATCGAACCAACTCAGCTTTGCTGCAGGCTGCCTTCGATATGCTAGTAACCCTACTGGAGTCCCTTGGCTTTACCATCAACTGGACAAAAGTTGTTTATCCTGTCCAATGCCTGACCTTTCTCGGGGTTGAAATCGACTCTGTTAAGTGTGAACTCTGCCTTCCAGATGATCGTGTGGCTGAATTGTTGTCACTTTGCAAGCAGACAAACTTGAAACGTAACTGTTCCAAACTGCACTTGCAAAGACTTCTTGGGAAGCTTAATTGGGCAGCATGTGTTGTCCGAGGGGGCCACATCTTTCTTAGGCGTCTTATCGCCTTGGCAAACTCTGTTAAACGTTCACACCATCGCGTGTATTTAAACCTGGATGCAACCATTTAAACCTGTGCTTGTACACAACCTAGCTTCATTCCCCTCCCTCTTAACTGTTGTTATTTTGTACATTCTTTCCCATGTTGGGCAATGTAATAAATGGAAGGGTCCAACCAGGAACCCTTCCCTGTTCACCCCAGACGTTGCTGTAAGTTGTTTAGCCTGTTGAAGTTTTATCTTTTGAGAGAGTTAACTGTAAATTTGAGATAGATTAGAATATTGTTACATTACTTACGTCACTGTCATGGGTCAGAGCTCTTTGGAAGATGACATACTCTCCTCCTCTCTCAAGTGCCTTATTAACAAAACCTCCATACGTTGTCTCATCACCAACAGTAAATTTCCAAGATTCTTTGTATTCTGGAGCATTTGGTATCTCAGCAGCAATGTAAAAGAGTATGTTTTCTTTGTTAGCGTTATTTGCATCTTTTAGTTTGAATCATAATCATCTGGAAGTTCTTTTGCTCCATCAACAACTTTCAGAACTATAACTTGATAAGCACTGAAACATACAAAAAAGAACTTGTTATAATTATTCTCATTAATGTCACAAGCTGTATCATGGAATCACAGAAAACGTTAATGATTTAATACCTGAAGATCACAATGTAGACTTTGCTTGCCCAGCATTTGTGGTCAGAAAATAAGACACTCTTTTCTTCGCTGTAGTTAAGTTTCGTTGTTATCTTATCATTATGTATCTCACTAAAGTAAAGTTGGAGATAGGAGATTGAACTTCAGTGGAATTACTTCACATATCCGATAAAGTGAGATCTACATCTCAAGCAACTACATAATGTGACAAAAGATATATTTAATAATTATCAAGGCAAATATTTCAGGAAAATGGAAAAGGACTGGGGCAGAAAAGCAAGATGGCGAGCGGATGTGCTAGGTTTAGGACGTATTTGCTGGTGGTTGTAGCGCTGTTTGCGGCCACCTGGTGGCTGCAGGATATCCTGAAGTCTGAATGCCCTAAAGTCCAAAGCATCCCTTGAAGAACTGAGGGCTTCTCTGCCGTGGGCAGTGCTCGATAGCACTGTTTAGGCGCTCGAGGTGAAGGTCGGCAGTGGCAGGCAGATGGATCCAAGCACAGCGTGCAGTCCCTGACAGCTTTCTCATGGCGAACTGCGCCAGGGTGAGTTGTGCAGTGTCCAAATAAGAACTGCCAGGCGGCAGTTGGCCATAAGCTGGCTGCTCCAGGACTTGTAAAAATCCATGTGTTGTTGGGCAGGGGGCTTCCCTTGTCAAAAAGTGCTGGGTGTGTCTAAATAATGCATGAGCTGCCGTCAAGTCAACGGTGGAAACGAAATGGCAGGTCTGCTACTAGCCTGTTCCAGGCTCTCGGTAGTAGGAGACAAGCAAAAACGAACAAGGAAAAACGAGGGAGGACTAAGGCGAGGAGAGGCGGGAGAGCCTGTAAGAATTTCTTTAACGACCCTCTTCTGGTATAGCAGGAGCTGCTATACCCTCTGATTGGTCAATTTTGACAGTACTGTCAACACTCCGGCGGATCTTGTCAATCAGAAAGATGACGGGCGCGGCCTGCGCGAGCAATTTCGAAGAATCCGAATTGATTTCCATCTTGGACGATTGTTTGCAGGATTTCCTGAATATTCAAGTGCTAAGGAAGGAGCAGCAACTATGTCTCGTAAATCTAGCTTGTGGGAAACACGTTTTCGCTATTCTTGCAACCGGTTTTGGGAAAAGTTTAATCCTAATCCTAAAACCCTAACCCTAAACTCTTACCCTAAACCATGACCCCAAATCCTAAACCCTAAACCCCACCA
>JAHPZR010021039.1:17500-47500 GCA_019787425.1 Platygyra sinensis | reverse complement strand
ACCTTTATTCAACTTACTGTGTAACTGGATCCTGTAATGGTAAAATCTGGTTCTGTCCATTCCAGTATGACTTCTGTTGTCCCAAAATGTTTTTCCTTCAAATCCCGGGGAGGTTGTGGCCCTTGACGATGATGGTAAAATGAAGCATAAAATGATGCAGTCACAAACGCTTAAAACATACACAGGTACATGTATATGCATGTTTGCTTTCAGAATGTGAGGTCTGGTTAAACTTCATTTAAAACTGGATCATTAGATAATGCAATTCATTGACAAGAATTTTCACTGGCCAAACCATCACGATATACCTGATGAGTAATTATATAATAACCAAATCAATGCGTGCACTGTGATTGGTCAGTCAGCTATGGTTTATTCTGCCAGTAAATGCATGGAAAAATCACCTGTCTTCTGAATTATTATATAAAAGCAACACACCACAATTTTCTATGATTTAAAGGCATGATAAATCACTTGGGATGTTGAAAGAACACTCGAAGAATTAGTAAATCACCCGCCTGCGGCTCATGATTTATGAATTCTTCTCGTGTTCTACCAACATACATGTATTGCATGGTTTATCAGCCTATAAACCATAGAAACTTGTGGTCTATTGCTTCATTATACATGAACATGTACCATGGTCTACATATATGTCAAGCGTACAGCGGTAATCTTTTGGGCGTTTTTACTTTCTATTTTATTCATTTTCTATATTTTGAGGACTTATGCACTTTGTTGGCTGTCTATCTTCTCATGTCCAACAAGCGCTTGTGAAGTAATTGTTAATTATCTTATTCCTTACCATTCCTACTGTATACACTGGTTCAAATAACATGAGATGTTAAACTTAATCTTTCATGCTACAATAAGATATCCTTGTATTCTTGGTATTGGACTGGAACTAGCTTGCAATTGACGCCCACAAGGGCCAGAGGCATATCATTAAAAAGAGATAATGTTATATTCTTGGTAGTTGACTGGAACTAGCTTGCAATTGAGGCTCATGCGGGGGAATATCATTAAAAAGAGACTAATGTCATATTCTTGGTATTGGACTGGAACTAGCATGCAATTGAGGCTCATGTGGGGAAATTTCATTAAAAAGAGACTAATGTACATGTAATTCTGTATTGGACTGTAACCAGCTTGCAATTGAGGCTAATGCGAGGGAATGTCTTAAAAAAAGAGATCAAGATCATTTATATTTGAAAAGACTCCTCACATTAGCCTCAGTTGCAAGCTACCAGTACATGTAATTAATTTAATAGGCCATGTTCGATAGATCAATAATTATTCAAACGTGCTTACAAGGCTTTTGGGTCCAAAATTTTTTTAAGTTTCTTTTGTCTCTCAATTCCCAAAAGAGATGCAAAAGAACAACACCACATAATTATACATGTAGAAGTTTGTCCTGAAAGCCTCGGGCCATTTTTATCGGAGTTACTAAAACCCGGAACGACCCACAACGATCCACAACGACCCACAACGATCCACAACGATCCCACAACGACCCACAACGATCCACAACGACCCACAACGATCCACAACGATCCCACAACGACCCACAACGATCCACAACGACCCACAACGATCCCACAACGACCCACAACGATCTTCAAATGACCGAGGGCGATCTCAAAACGACCCAGAACGATCCCACAACAAAAGAAACCACCCAAGAAGACTAATACCAAGTATTCATAGCTTTAACCTCATTCTTAAGGCCTCAAAAACTTAACGTTTGAATTTTTTTTAAAAACAATTGAAAAGCATACTGAATAGCAAACATAACGACTCACAACTACCCAGAACACCTTTGATAGTCCGGTAACACATTGACATTCCTAAGGTTGTCAAAAATAGGACAAAATGAGCAAATGCAGCTTTTCGCGAGAAAGAATCTCCATTCAGAGACACATTTATAAGTCCGATCGATGTCTCTTCGGCCGGCCATCGAATAAAGATATGTATAAGTCACATGAAAAGTTTCATCAGCTTTGTTCTCCGTAAACACCCATCTACATTCGTGCCCGCGACGCGCTATACTTTCTTGCCGATTTCTGCGCTAGAGAAGTGAACTGTAGTCTCCTTCGCAGCCGCTCGGGCCGGAGTCACGCAACGCTCCCCGTCCCAAGAGACTAAGCGAACTGGGATTGCAGTGTTATGACAATGACCATCAAGTTTCATCAGCTTTGTTCTCCGTAAACATTCACCTTGAGGCCACTTAGGGTGATTTTCGTCTACATTCGTCCCGCAACGCGCCGTTAGCCTGTGTAGCAAGCGTTCCCGCGACCGCGCGAAGGAGTTTTTTCGCCTCACACGCAGGCGAAAAAATTCCTTTGTTCGATCCAATTTCCAATATTTCAATTTTCCAATACTGCGCGATCCAATATTGTTTCCCTTTACAGGCAGAGACCTCATGTATACCCACCACGAGTCCCCTGTACGTAATTGAATGGTACGTTGATGTTATTTAATGGTGCATTGAATAATTAGAAATCGGCAAGCAAGTATAGCGCGTCGCGGCACGAATGTAGATGGGTGTTTACAGAGAACAAAGCTGATGAAACTTTTCATGTGACTTATACATATCTTTATTCGATGGCCGGCCGAAGAGACATCGATCGGACTTATAAATGTGTCTCTGAATGGAGATTCTTTCTCGCGAAAAGCTGCATTTGCTCATTTACTTTGTCCTATTTTTGACAATAAATACAACCTTAGGAATGTCAATGTGTTACCGGACTATCAAAGGTATTCTGGGTAGTTGTGAGTCGTTATGTTTGCTATTCAGTATGCTTTTCAATTGTTTTTTAAAAAATTCAAACGTTAAGTTTTTGAGGCCTTAAGAATGAGGTTAAAGCTATGAATACTTGGTATTAGTCTTCTTGGGTGGTTTCTTTTGTTGTGGGATCGTTCTGGGTCGTTTTGAAATCGCCCTCGGTCATTTGAAGATCGTTGTGGGTCGTTGTGGGATCGTTGTGGGTCGTTGTGGATCGTTGTGGGTCGTTGTGGGATCGTTGTGGGTCGTTGTGGGTCGTTGTGGATCGTTGTGGGTCGTTGTGGATCATTGTGGGTCGTTGTGGGTCGTTCCGAGTTTTAGTAACTACGCCATTTTTATATATCAAATATGGCCTACTCCAGTCCAATACCAAGAATACAAATATGGTCTATTTACAATAATTGATGTGATATCATATGGAGAGTCTTAGATTTCAGTATTGTTATCAGTTACAGTACCATAACTGACAACAGTAAATTATATGAACAAATTTTTTTCCTACATTATCCAGACGATATATCAGCCTAGTAATTCTGATTGGAATGCAACGTTTATCTATATCATACATGTCTTTGAAAAAGTTGTTACGTGTGTGTAAATTTTTGTAAAGTACCACAGTATATCAAGTTTCATTATTTTAAAAGTGCTCACTTGATGTTTGCAGTACCAAAGGTTGAGTATAGGGTCCAGGGCCTGCTTTGGTGTAAGCTCTAACAAACACATGGTACTGGGAACAACGTGGCAAATCATAGAGGACAACAAATGTGTTTGTTGTATTTAATATTCTGCTGCTGATAGAAGATCTTTTTCGACGCTTTCCCCCTGAGACCAGTTCTTCCTTAACCTCATACAAGATAACTTTACCATGACTCTTTTCCCTTGTAAGAGGAGCCCAAGAAATGTTAAAGGTGGTCTTGTTCAGTTCAGAGATTAAAACATTATCTGGACCAACACTTGGTTCTATAGAAGGGAAAACGAATAACACATAACACATGATTAAAAAAGCAAACGTGCTGGTACATAGAACTTTAAATTTTTGAATAACAAGAGACAATCAGCTACAAAATAAGAAGACTGGGTAAAGGTAAAGAGTCCAATCCTACTGACACGTTGGCCAACACATTTGCCGACGCAATGGTCGGCTGTCGGCCGATGCGTTGGCCACTTTTTAACCTTAAAATGTACAGGATGAGTCGGTAGTGCGTAGGTGACTCACTTGCGCCTTACAGAACTATCACAATGCTAACATACCTTTTTCAAACTGAACTGAAACGTCTTCGACGAAGAACTTTCACTACGTAATTTACTTTTCACCGTCATCATGTTTGTTGTATTATTAGAGCCCAGTTTCCACTACGACAAGTGTCATTAGAACCCAGTTCTTATTCCCTAGAACCCTGTACTTATTTGCTAACTTTGAAAGCTAAGCAGAGAACTTTACTACGATATGAAAATAAGTATTAATGGGAAGCCACCAATTTCGGTCGTGTTCATGACCAGTCTGGATTGCCTGCGCCAGAAGCCAGGCTCGTTTGAGATGTATTTTGGATGTATGTATATCACCGCATTTGCCTCGATTTCAAGTAATCGAAATCAAGGCTCTTTCGATTCATAAGAACTTCTATCATCAAAGTCAGTGGTATTGATGTGAAAGAGAAAACCCTGTTTCGTGTAGAGAGCCACGTTTTTGCGGTGAAGAGTTTGAAAGCAAGTGAAGGTTGTACAAATTCCCATGATTAAAGCCAATTTGTTTCTAAGAATATTTGAATCAATTCCTGGAACTTTGAAACGCTTTGAAACCCTTGTGGAAATGTGGAAACACTTTGGAAACCCCTTACAAATTGTTTGAATAATCTTAGCACACCCACTTTGAAAATGTTAAGGGAAAAAATATTCTCCTAGTTGCGTTTTTCGTAGAATTTGAAATTACCGGTATTATGCTTTCCACTTAAACTGTTTACTCAATACAAAACTTTTGGGCCCAAAATGGCGATTTTGAGCGATTTTGTGGGTTTTGCATTGGCTGTTACTACATTTTATAAGGAGTCAAGGGTGGAAAGATCATTTTTGACCGCTCCAGCACAAAGCAGATTTTCACCCATAAATTAAATAGCCCGGCTTCCAAATCGAACACCAGATAAACTGAAAGGTTGATGCTTCTTCTCGTGGCATTCAATCGAAGATCCATGTAAAATCCAAGTGCTAAACGCCAAAAAACTTTTGAGAAATGCTCGAAGCGACTAGCATCTGCGGCCAGGAATTCGTGTGCTATTAAAGGATGTGTCAAGCTGTTTGCTCACCCTGATTGGATGCATTCTTTAGCATCATCCAATCAGCGTGGAGTAACAGCGTGACTGCAGATGAGTTTTGAGAATGTCACACTGCATTCCCCGCAAGTCGTTCGAATGACGAGTTAACATAAAATGATTTTCAAGGAGCAGTTAAACATCTAACAAGCAGTTTGGTCAGTTTAACCGAGGAGCGTCTCAGTGAACATCAATTGAAAACAGCATGGTACAAAATATATTGTTGTCATAAATTAATCGTGACGTGATGTGGTCGCAGTCAACGGCTGTGAATACCCGATTGAAGGTTTTCGCATGAGTGAACGAACAGTTTATCGTGTTGACCTCAGTATGTTTTTAGAACAGAAAAGTTTTTAAGCCCATTAGCCTTTGGCAAAATACTCTATGATCTAGTAGCTCATGTTGACTATCCTTCTACAATCCTTCTTGAATGACAAAAACGTCTTCCACATAAATTCCACTCGCAGCACTTAACTTTCCAAAGGAAACTAATTCTCCAGATGTAATGAAGGTTCAAAAGAGTTTCTCTTAAGCAAATGTCAATGTCGATGGCAAACACTTGAAGCAGATTAAAAAGAAAGTGTTCAACAGTCCATTCAAAAAACAGCGTTTTAGCATGTAGCCGATGACTGACCCCCGCTCCGCGGACTACCCACTGACCCCCACTCCGCGGACTACCCTACGGACTCCATTCTTCATTGGCTACAGTACATGCTAAAACGCTGTTTTCTGAATGGACTGTTGAATACTTTCTTTTTAATCTGCTTCAAGTGTTTGCCATCGATTAAAGAGATTGATATTCAACAGTGCCAGGGGCCCCTGAACAGTGCGTACTGATCGAAACAGCGTTTTCGTTGGTGGCCGATGAAGAAATGGGGCTAAAATGAAAAAGGACTGGGTCGAGGAAGCCGGTGAAAAGCAAATGGCGGCTGTTTTTATGATCATGTAGGTGGAGCAGGTAGGCTTCTTGTGTCTCTTAGCCCTGTTAAAGTAAATTTGGTTGTTTATTTAGGGTAGTCCGTGGGGGTAGTCCGTAAGGTAGTCCGCGGAGTAGTCCGTAGGGTAGTCCGCGGAGTGGGGGTCAGTGGGTAGTCCGCGGAGCGGGGGTCAGTCTTTTCAACTCTCCCACCGATGAAGAATGGGGTGAAAATGAAAAAAAAAATTGGGTCGAGGAAGTCGGTGAAGAGAAAATGGCGACTGTTTTTCATACAGTTATGATCCTGTAGGTGGAGCAGGTAAGTTTCTTGTGTCTCTTTGGCCTGTTAAAGTAAATTTGGTTGTTTATTTAGGGTAGTCCGTGGGGGTAGTCCGTAGGGTAGTCCGCGGAGTGGGGGTCAGTGGGTAGTCCGCGGAGCGGGGGTCAGTCTTTTCAACTCTCCCCGTATCAGTAGTGTGTCGGCTGACGCGTCGGTGGGATTGGATTCTTTACCTTTACCGAAGACTGTAAAACAAATTCCACAAAGACCTCAGTCACAAGACTTTTCTACACCAGAAACCGATTAAAAACTGATTAATACAAATCCAAGATTAAAAGTTGCTTGAGGGCATTTCTGAAATTAATTTATCTGGCAAAAATTTATTTTAATTCACTACTACCATTAAATTTTAGTTAAGTGTGACATAAAGGATTAAAAAAATAAAAAATTAGCTCAGCCTTGCTACGTGAATGAACAACTTTCCAAATACTGTCCTTCTTTAGGCATTGAGTTTATATTTTTTATCAACTGACTTCACTTAATATCAAAGAAAAGCATTTTACACTATATCTTGCATGGTTACAGACAAAGATTGCAAAATAGTTAATATACTTGTATAATACTGAAAAGGAAACAGCAGTGGATAAGAGGAAAATTCTTGTAATGGTCTATTTTATGTTACTTTTTTCTGTGATTACCGGTAAATAAATATTAACATTAAGAAAAAGGAAACTGAACTTACCATACTCTGGGATATTTACACTTAAAGTACGATTTGCTCCAGGTTTGATAGTCACAGCTCTGACAGAGAAATGATACGTCAGTCCTCCCAACACATCAACTGAGAAGCTTAATGTGTCTTTTCCAAAGGTCTCTTTCCGTGTATCTGTCTCATGGCCATAAAACAAAGTGTAATTCCTGATAATTCCATTTGCTTTTGTTGGCTCACTCCACATGAGGCTTACTTTTGGGCCATGAGACTTGTCTGGAACTATGATAGTGTGACTGAACGTGGCAGGAACATCAGGTGCTGTTGAGAGAAGCACCAGTTTAAGGCCTGCAATCTATTTTACTGCCATAGATATCCATATAGGTATATTTGTAGCATAGTGCATGTTCCCTGGACACTATGATGAACTTTAAAAACAATTGAAGGCCTTCGTGCAAAAAGGGCGTACAATATATTGGTTTTTGGGGTGATTTTCATTTTTTCCAGGATCAAGCTTATTTCTAGCAGACCAACTTGTTTTGACATGAAAAGCATCGTTCGGCAAACGGTGTTTGTTGATTTGCACTTCATTCTCCAGAATTACAGTAATGCATGCAAAAAAACTCAGTTTTCTTCTGGAGACCTTTTTGTTCAACAAAAAAACAAAAGAACAGATAAACTAAGAATAAAGCCAGGATCCGAGCCAGGATCCGAGCTAGAATCCGAGCCAGGATCCGAGCCAGGATCCGAGCCAGGATCCGAGCTAGGATCCGAGCTAGGATCCACCCTTTCATATAGAACCAGCACCTTCACTACTGACTTGCAAGTAGAATTAAAAACAATTCGGCTTCTCCAAGTCAATTTTAACACAGGGCACAGATACTGTGTCTAATTTGTTAAGCTGGCGAGTATATAAATATAAATATTTTCGATTTAGGTGAATGACTTAATAGTTTCAGTCGAACGCGCTCAGTTAATTTTTTAATTTTCCATACATTTGTCTGTAAATTTTTTTCCCACAACCGCGTCTAAACGTTTGTCTCCCCAGTAAATTCACAGAGAAATGTATGAAAAATTAGAAAAATTAACTGGATGTCTTCTAGCCAAGCTACATCCTTGAAACTTGGTGAATACAACCTTCTACTTAGTATTTTGACATTGCGATTTATAAATTGCGTAAAATTCAATTTTGGAAAAAGTTATTTGCCATTGGATTCCTATACAAACACTGTAATTTCTGACCGCTTTGCCTACCATCAAAAACATCAAAAACTGCTGGCGAGGGCTTCGATGGTTTTTGCTGTAGTCAGTATAAGGCTTATTTTCGTGTATAGTTTCTGTTTTGATACATTGATGTTAAGTTTAGTTTTATACGGTGCAAAAAATGTTGAAATTTTAAGTTTTTGTAACGAACACGACTATATTTAGTCATGGAAAGAAATTTGATTGGGGCAGATTTTGATCACGTGCTAGGTAACCACTGTGCGTCGCGCAATCGAGAAACAGCGCTATAATTTGTTATTTTCGGCAAGCTTCGTACAAACACTTAAGCCTGGTTTCCATATGATCGTCCGGATCGTCCCGATCGTCCCATTCGTCGACCCCGATTGTCCGGATAGCAAATCTATCCAAGCGATCGAGGTCGTCTCAGGGCCTCTTCATATGAGCCCGGTAACCGGGCTGGCTCGGTTACCGGGACGAATTCTGTGGTGTGTTCATATGGGAAATTTCAGCCCGGTCGACGGGATGAATTCAAGAAACACAACCAAAATGGTGGAACATAAACTTATATTCTTAGCTCTGTGGACCCTTGTAACTTTATTAATAAACCTATTTCGCATACTCCCGAAGTGGAAATACATACAAGACCAAAACTGTGCCATTTTGGCCGCTATCTGATGAAAGCGAAGCTATTTTGTCTAAAATGTTTCGTCCCGGTCACTGGGCTGGAGTGTTCATATGCGAAAATTTTCAACCCGGTTACCGAGATCTCGGTCGCAAAAACCGAGATCTCGGTAACCAGGCCAGTGCGGCCTCTCATATGAACACATCAATATTTTTACAAAGAAAAGAGTGGCGAGGCGAGATCTCGGAAACCGAGCCAGCCCGGTTGACCGGGCTCATATGAAGAGGCCCTCAGTCATCCGGGTCGTTTGCGATCGTCTGGGTAGCGTTTCCATATGATCGTCTCGATCGTTTAAACATTTTTTGAGACGACTGGGACGATCCGGACGATCATATGGAAACCAGGCTTTAAAGTTACCGCGCACCTTTAGACCGACCATTTTGTTGAAATTTTGATTTTTAGGTTAATGTATAGGTCTAAGACGTGAACTTTCATCTAAAAAAAAATTCTCAAAAATATTAAATGATGGCAGAGAAAATACGGTTTTTCGTTTTCACCAGAAGTAAAACTTTCGTGTCTGATTGACAGGCAGTAGGCAACCTGTTGACGTATATGCAGTCAACCGTGTGAACACACGCTGATTGGCTCAGTTATCTGAGAACCCAGTTGAATGTGTTTGTGGGCGGAGTTTGTTTGCGAAGCAGGGAAATTTTTTCAACGCTGTTTTCTCGAAACAATTATTTTCACCAGAAGGGGACACTTGAAGAGCTACAAGTCAAAGGGAATTTGTTCGATTGCTCTCAAATTTTGACAGTAGCTAGTTTTACACATAAACAACAAAAAAACGTCTCTTTAATTTTTTATTTCTAATTTTTTTTTTCAAGAGCGATTTTTGTACGATCACTCCACAATTTTTTAAATCCTATTTCAAAAATGCTCTGTAACTTTTCACTGAAATTGAATATGGCAAATCGGTCCCGGAAACGGAGGAACACATTAACTAAGCGAAAAACAAAAATTCGCTTTGACATGCAACGTTCAAAAGGTGATTCGGACGCTCGCATTTAGAAGTGAAAAATTCGACAATTCATTTTTTTCAAAATTTTTGGTATAGTCTGATAGCCAGTCCTATAAGCTTTAATTTGATATAGGGGTTTAGATATCTACAGTTTAAACCGGACACGCTACATCGCTTGTACGCGAGACACCCCTGAAGGTACGCGGTAACCTTAATTTTATCCATGTGCCTAAAACTTAATCTTTGTTTACAAATCGTTATCAAAAGTTTAGCCGGTGGATGGTTTTCCTGCGGGCTCTTGTCCGTGAAGCGAAGTTACTTGCTCAAGAGTAAAATGTACTTGTCCCCGCAAACAAGCGGACAGGGGTTTCTTCGAGCCCTGCACTAGCTTTAAAACTTTCTTGAATAGCAGTTCAAATGTTAAAAGTTTTCAGATTTCAGTTTGTGTGTAATGTATGTTGCAAAACACTTGCACAAACAGCACTCCAGAATATAACACTGCATTGCTCCGCACGACTATTAAAGGCAAACAAGGAAACCAGGTCACATGAAATGTGTTCAAAACTCATCCGAACTAATTCTGCTAGGATCCTAGCTCGAATCCTAGCTTGAATCCTGGCTCGAATCCTGGCTTGAATCCTGGCTCGGATCCTGGCTCAAATCTTGGCTCGGATCCTAGCTCGAATCCTAGCTCGAATCCTGGCTCGAATTCTGGCTCGGATCCTGGTTCGAAGTTTAGGTATCCTCACAAAAGAAACCTTTTGTTTCACTAAGTTTTACTAGTCATATAATTACGCTAATCAGTTACTACTGCTTTGTTACCGCAAGCGATTAAAGTGTGGAATGGAGCAGATGTGAATATGTTTTGTTGTGACACCGGTTCAATACAAGGTCGGTGGAATTCACTCAATCCTGCAAAAAGTGAAACGGCCCAAAAACCAATACACACCCTTTTTGCATGAAGGCCTTCAATTCTTACCTTGTAACGTAACACAAGAAACACAGTTCTCCTACACTGCCACCACCTCCTGGTTATAGTTCATTTTTTTAATTTTTCTGTTTCTGAACCATTAACATAAACTTGTCCTTACTTATTGATATATTCTATTTTTATTTTTATTATTTTATCAACATTTTTCTAAACATTTTTGGTAGTGCAAATGCTAACTTAAGGATATGTTTGTGTAATTTTTTGTTTTATTTTTGTTTGGAGATGGTAAGACATGTACGTCTCTGTAAATATAAAGTAGGGTTCAACGTTTGCTGTTCTCTTCACCTCAGCGTGTGTAAGGAGATACAAATAAGCTAAACAAATATGTTTAAAACAAAACAAAGGCTAGTTTTCTTGTTTAGCGAGGAAAGCTCCCCATTTTTATTGAATTTTGCTAAGAACCTGTTTTTAAGTGAAAAGTGTTTTTCTACTTCCAAGCAGGTCATAAAATGTGACTGTGAATGGGAAAACATACACTAACGCTTTACTGTTTAACTGTAAAAAATAGACAGATTGTAAACAGATGGTAAACGGTTAGGCGAAACGTTTAAACGATCTCAATAACCGTTTAAACGGATGGCCAAGATCGTTAAACGGTTGATCAAAGTCCAAAAACGGATAGCTTGACATGTTAAACGGATGAGAAAAATTCATGAACGGAAAGCTCAAATCGTTAAACGGTTGATCAAATTCCAAAAATGGATAGCTTAAAACGTTGAACGGTTGAGCAAAACCCATAAACGGATGACTAAAAACATTAAACAGTTGAGCAAAATCCACAACCAGATGGCACACATTTAACGGTTGAACTCGGAAACAGATAATTTAAACGGAAAATATGATGCACAGCCGATTTATTCTTAAAAGACAACTTAAGTTTAATGTGGAGACAGATAACTTACATACCTTCAGTCTCTTCTGTTTCTGTTTCATTCAAAGATTGATCAAAAGGGGGATCGCCAGCAATGTCACGTTCACGATCCTTCAGCTTTAGGCAACTGAATCAAGACAGCTTAGTGCATTCCGACAAATTGTTCCATGCTGAAAATTGGTTCCTAGTACACAAGTCCTAAGAACCCTCTTTCTGTGACTTTTCTTTCAAAAGGAGTTGCAAAGTTTGAAAAAATTCTGCGAAGGGGGTTCAGAGCCACCTTAAATTTTCGAAAATTTAAGGTGGCTCTGAACCCCATTCGCAGAATATATTATAAACTTTGGAAAAAGTTGCATTTTATCATGCTGATTACAATTCGATAAGAAAAAATGGGGGTCACCGAGCTCGTTTTTGAGTTATAAGCGCTTAAAGCAAATTAAGGTGTTTAGCAGGTCATACTGTTGCTATGGTGACCTATTGTGCCACAAAAATAACAGCAACTTGTTCACTGATGATTGGACAGTTTGTTGATACCATGATTGTGGCATTAACCGATAAAGAGTGGTTATAATGACCCATCAAACTCTAAGTCTTGGAAAGTACTGGAAACTGTTTCCAGCCACCTTAAGTGTATGGAAGAGTTGTACCATATTGGCATGCTAGAAAAAGATATTGTGTTACAACTGAAGTTAAGACGGCACAAAGCTTCAAGTTCCTTAGTATAGGGGTCCTCAATTTCTAGAGTGGCGACATCCTCGGGTTTTAAGTTACCTAAGAAAAGTGCCGTTGCATCGTCATTTCCTAGAAAAAAATCAGTAAACAATTTCCGTTTGCCTTTATTATTGGGATCTAGATATCTTTGAAGCTACTTTGCCTTTACGGCATTATTGAAACTTTGAATGTCGAGCATTTTAAGTCCCCCTTTAGTATAATCGTTAATCATGAGAGTTCTTTTAATTTTGTCACATTTTCCACTCCATAAAAATTTATATAACAAACTGTTTATTTCCTTATGGTAGCTGCTTGGTGTAGGAAGTGGGGATAAAATGTAAACTAGTTGGGAAGCCAGTAGACTCTTAATAACTGTTATTTTTCCAAGGAGCGCGAGTCTTCTGAGTTGCCAGTTTACAATTGTTTTAGAGATTTCTTCTCTTGAAAATTTAACATTGCTGACTCTTCTTTGATGGTTGAAAGCCAGACCCTTAAGGCGTTGACTTTGTAAAAGGACCACAGTATATTTTTGTTAATTTTTATTCCTCATTTTTGAAGGCGACACGAACCAATCCAAAGCGCTTCAGTTTTTTCATAATTGACTTTTAGATCTGAAATTTCTGAAAAGAGTCCAGCAAACCGAGAGAGTGTTTTTCAGAGATGTCTGTACCGTCTATGATAAAGGTGGTATCATCTGCGTATTGGCTTATTTTACATTCAGTTTCTGATATACATGTACATGTACGAATACCCTTGATCCTGACATTGTTTCTGACAGCACCAGCTAGAATCTCTACACATAAAATAAAGAGGTATGGCAATACGGGACAGCCTTGTCGTACCCCTCTACCAAGCTGAAAAAAAATCAGGAGACCAGCCATCGTTTTGTATACAGCTTGTAATATTGGTATAAAATAGTTTAATCTGAGAGTTAATGAGCTCTCTGAAGTTGTAGAAGGAAAGCGTTTTCTTCACAAAGGTCCATTCCAGAGTATCGAATGCCTTTTCAAAGTCAACAATGAGTAACAAGCCAGGCATATTCCGTTTCTCAGCGTAATCAATCACGCTGTTGATCAACCTGATATTTTCTCCAATAAACCTACCTTTGAGGAAACATGTTTGATCATTGTTTATTAAGTGTGGCAGAACTTTTTTCAACCTTGTCACAATAGATTTTGCAGCAATTTGGTAATCACAATTTAACAAGGTGATAGGTCTCCAATTTTTCAAATATTGCCGAGGCTTCTTTTTATTTGGTAGCAGAGTTGTTAATCCCCTTCTCTGAGAGATCAAAATATAACCTTTGAAGAAAGACAGTCATATTTAAGGCGTCTATTAAAAGAGTGGATACATCATTCCAAAAGGTTTATAAAATGCTGCCGGTAGGCCATCTGTCCAAGAAGATTGCACTGTCTTTAAACTCCGTAAACACTCCACTGCGGATAACAATCCTAATTTGCAGGACATTTTTTAAATATAGTTCAACTTTATTTTGTTGTTTTCTGGAAAGAAAGAGTCCATCCAAGACATCTTGTATAGTTTCCTAATTAGTTCTACATACTCGCTTTCTGTTAAAAAATTGGTGTTTAATTTCCAAAAGCCTGGTCCTCTAGGGTTAGTTGTGGTGCTAATTTTAACAGTAATCATATGATGATCAGTTTGATAACCAGGATGAATTTCGGCTACAAGAACATTTGGGCAGAGCAATTCACTTATCAAGAAGAAATCCAAACGCAGCAAATTTCAGGGTGTGTTCTTTCCCAAACAAAACGCAGAATATCTGGATTATGAATTTGCAGATATCTGCAAGCTGGAATCATTCTTTCAAAGAAAAGACCTCTTCTTTTTATTTCAAATGCGTAGTGGGAGCGCCACCTCTTTTATCTTTTTGACATCACAAACTAGATTCAAATCGCCTCCA
This sequence comes from Platygyra sinensis, assembly GCA_019787425.1. NCBI lineage: Eukaryota > Metazoa > Cnidaria > Anthozoa > Scleractinia > Merulinidae > Platygyra > Platygyra sinensis. The sequence continues at coordinate 33,146 of JAHPZR010021039.1, read as the reverse complement.
AAAACTATCAAGTCACATTCGAAAGAGAACATTTTTTCACTGACCCCTCCCAAAAAGCTGGGTTGTCCCTATTTGGAGCGTACATGTAGATATTCACAAGTTTCAATATCTTTTTTTCAGTTTCTACATCAACAATAATAAATCTTCCCTCTGGGTCCCTGTAGCATTTCAAGATGTTGAACTGAAAGTTATTATCAAACAAGTTACCAACACCTGCTTTAGAACTAGAAAATTCCGTAAATATGGTTGGGTACCCCCATTCTGAATGTCAGTAAATTCCAGATTCGTTTGTGTTATGGTTTCCATACATTGTAGTTCTTCTTTGTGTATGACAAGTAAAATATCAAGAATAAAAAATTCTGTATGTTTGATCAAGTACATGTAAATCACAAAACCATTTTAAATTATGCTGTTAGCATCAAAAATTAACCAAAAGTACATTGAGAAATGGAGGGACAGTACCAATTGACAGCACAGCAGGCAATGAGCAAGCGAGTGTGAACAAAATGCAAATAAAGGGGGTTAACCATGGCAACTTCCCACGGGTCACCTCCCCCTGTCATCTATCACTCTGAATGGGGAATAAGTGTACTTACATGTAACTGGACACAAGGCCACCATGAACCAAGAGGCAGGTGGGAGAGGGCAAACCAAACGCAAAAAACAACAAAGCTACTCAGAGCAAGACCACAAGGGCAAAACCATTCTTGTCCCCAGGGGCCGGGCTCCTTTTGGTCAGCGCCAAGAGTTGTGACCTCTGGGAAGGTCCGACTTCATAAGTCTGTGATTCACTGACTTCCCTTAACTCTCACACTCAGAGTCAAGTCTGCAAGATCTGATTGGCTGAGAGTACGAAACAAATTCCTGCGCATGCTCAAAGAATCGGACCTGGCCAGAGGTTGATTCTTGGTGCTGACCAAAGGGAGGGCATCCTCTGGGGACAAGAATGGGGCAAAATTAAACAGCAATGGCACAACTACACATGCCCATGGCGATCATCAGCTGGCCAACCATAGATATCTCAGTTAACTCTGATAAGCGACTTTCCCTTGATGTTATGGGCAAAATTGCCTGTTTTTGATAGAATTCAAACACACATTAACAAGTTTGCTACGAGTGCAGGGAAGGACGCTACAGATGACCCAAAATGTCATGAAAGCCCTGATCTCTCCAAAGATTTTTGGTCCATTTAAAGTTACCAGGCTTTCTTGTGTTCATTTCCTTTGAAAGTCCTTGACACAATGCTACATGTACCATCTAAGAAAGTCCTTGATACAACGCTGCCATCTATGTTAAAGCTTGGAAATGCGCCAGTAACATAATTTCTTTCTGTAAAGAATCATCCGTTCACACTTTTTAGCCTGTGGTACACAAGACTTTTGTTTACACCAAGTACAGTGTAACTAACTTCTCAAGGGTCTTGTTGAACTTGAATATGACCTCAACGACTGAATCATCAATGCAATATATTGTTGTGTCATCTGCATACATGTTCTGTAAATAAACTGTGTTGAAACTAAATTTTGACAGCACTCGCCATTCGGATGAATACTTCGAAACACTTCCGCAATGATTACCAAACCATATGTTTCCTTAGTATCTCACAATCACAGACACCCAGCTTGCCATTTTGTGTTAAGATTTCTTGTTCTGGTTCATTTATGAGGAACCTTCTAATAGGATTACTGACTGATTTTACTGTTTTTGCCTTGCATTGACATTTGACACTGTTTGGAAATATTTCCACATTTCCATAGTGCTAACTGAAACACAGCTAAGCGAACAGCTGGCAGCTGAATTTCCATAATTCCTAGAATCCAGACATAGGATTGAACAACTCTTTGGTACGTGGGAGACTGGTTGACATTTCTTCCTTCAGTGAACAAATTCTAGTAAATGATCGTAAACCCAAAGATAACTATAACAGACTCTTGGCACCTTGATTTTCAAAACAGTTACTACATGTAGAGATAAATCAGTCTTTGTGAGATTCATTTCTTAGTGAGCAAACATTCTCGTACCTCTTCAATTCTTCAGTTCTGGTTCATTTACGAGGTACCTTCTAACAGGATTACTGACTGATTTTACTGTTTTTGCCTTGTCACTGACATTTGACACTGTTTGGAAATATTTCCACATTTCCTTCCTTAGAACAACTCTTCGGTACGTGGAAGACTGGTTGAAGTTTCTTCCTTTGGTGAAAAAACTCTACTAAACGAATGTTACGTGTAAACCCAAAGATAACTATAACAGAGGCACCTTGATTTTCAAAACAGTTACTACTGATAAATCTTTGTGAGATTCATTTCTTAGTGAGCAAACATTGTTGTACCTCTTCAGTTCTTGTGCAATAAATTAATTATCACTGCAACAAAGTGGTATTTAGTTTTGTCTATTTACAAAACAATAAGTTGTGTTCTATTGGCTAATTAGTTAAAATGGGAATCTCACAAGATAATTATAACAGGTTAAAAATGCTGGTAAGCTTTTGTTTGCATATATTCTTGGCAAGATGGAAAATAGAAAAGGAGTGTTATCAATGTTTCGTACTCGCCAAATGGGAGAGTGATTTGATGATTTCTACTTGCCTGACGTTTTCATACTCACACTAGCGAATGGGTGAGCGCTAATTTCCAACACTGATGATTATTCTGGGAACAACAGCTCATGCCAGTTCTGTGTTTTTGTCAAGTTACAGAAACATGATTTTTAACCCATGAGGACAGGTCTTTTCTTTGGGCTATTTTCTAAATCAAAACATCTGTTAGTGAGTTCTTACCATCTTCCTTTGTTCTCTCAACCACTACAGAACTCTTTGGTCCATCACCTTTAGAAGTGAATGCCAACACTTGAAATTCATATTCTGTATACACTGAAAGCCCAGTGATATCTTTAGTGTAACTTCCTCCATCATTTATAGTTATATTAAATGGTGACCCTAAAAAGTCTTTCTCTTTGTAGAACAGTTTAAATCCTGTTATGTTTCCATGTCTGGCATTTTCTGGTGGTAACTGCCAGGATGCTGTGATGCTGGTAGATGTACTTGCAACCACTGTTAAACCACTAGGAGCTTGTGATGGAACTGAAATTAAATAGAGTAAAATTCATTACTTATTTACTCATCCTTTTGTGTCTCAAACGGCCTCGGCCAGAGCTTACCACTGGTTTCAGTCGGGTGCTTGTCACCCGGGGGATACTCCCTATAATGGGCTACACAGGGAGGCTCTGCCCGAAAGGGACACCTTTTTCACGTTTCAGGTATATAAAAGGGTAGGGAAATCCGTCATTTAGGTATTTAAAAGGGCCTTTAATCATAATATTTCAAATAGACACACCTTATGGCTGTATCAGTTTATTTATTAAGCACTACATGAAAATGAGACCAAAACTTCCTAAAGTAGGTACATGTATGTGAAAGGGCTACCTTTTTTCAATTAAAGGTATATAAAAGGGGAACCTTTTCTGCCAAAATGGTATATAATAGGGTAAAGGGTTGGACCTCGGGGCGGAGCCTCCCCATATTAAACTTTGTCAAGTACCCCCTGGGGGCTCGTCATTCCAGGTGACCCATAAAATTCATGACATGGAAACAAATATAATTTAATTAATAAACAACTTATTTCATGTTGGTGAATACATAAAATATTATTGCAAATATTTCAAGCTTGAAGAATAGCATTATTACTAATAACATTTTCAAAGGTTTTGAATTCGAAATGATAAAAAGTCATGACATTTCAACTTTCAAGTGAAAGGTTGAAATGCTATGACTTTTTATCTTTACTTTTTTTACAAAAACAATTTCAAAGATGTTAGTCATAAGATGTTTGTTATGTATAAAAGGTGAATTCTTCTACTGTGTTTTTTACTTACACTGCAATTTATTTACATAAGAGCACTAACAATAAGTCTCCAAATGTTTCAAGTCCACATCCACATTTGAGGAAAAATAAACCGACTTTCACAAACCAGTTGCCAAGGAAGTGAAATTTCACAGTAAACCAACCCCCCCCCCCCCTCCCCCAACCAAAAAAAAGACTTAAAGCTACCTTCATGTGGCTTTCTTGTGCATCAATTGATGACACATGTATCAAAGGGTTGCTGGTCTAGTGAACTTACATTCACTTATAAAATTATTATTAATAGCATTTTTGCTCAATAATTAGTCAACTGACCATGGGCAGAATGTATTTCCGATCAAGGAAAAATTCAACATCCACTAAACAGGTCTGACATTACTAAATTAGATGATGTTATATGAGCATAAATTTTCCTTAGGAATGGCATAGAAAGATTAGTAACTGGGCCCTTAAGATGTGTTAATGTAGCCTTGTGATAATCTGATACTCTTGCTTAAAAATGATTATTATGCAGGGGCAGAGGTAGGGGAAGGGTGGCTGACCACCTGCATTTTGGAAAAACAGAGAAAAAAAACAGATGTCTGGACAGGTGCCTCACTGTTATTTCTACCTTGTAACATCGCCAGTTTTTCTGATGTACCAGTTTTCATTTAGGTTCCCATTCACAAATAGCAACATTCTGTGAGCATGCCCCATTGATTATGCAACCCCAAGATCCCAGCCACCTCCTCCCCATTCCTTTGGAATATCCTGGATCTGCCCCTGCTTTGTTTGACCAGCAATATAAATAATTATTAATACCTCTAGATACAAGTACTCCAAAAACTTCAACTCTCAGAGCTTTGTGGCCTGAATAATTTGTTGGCTGGAACTGAATGAACCTTGCACTCGCATATTCCTTGAGGCTGTGTTTAACTGCGTCATTTTGTCCAGAGTTACCATTGAATACCTGCAATATGAGTTGGTAGAATAAAACACACAAAATGACAAGTATTGGAAACAGCAAGATGCAACATTTTTCTGACATGTAAATATGTAATAATGTTCAGCGAAATATAATTTTAAAAATGAGTATAAATTGTAATAAACGCATGGAAAATACAGAAGTGTAGTCTACGCTTTCCATCCCAAAACATTGCACATGTAGGAGAACCAGTTTCTGATGACTATTAGCAGAATTATACTAGTATACTAATGCAAATGCTGTAATCTGATTGGTTCAGCTGAGCCATTGAACACTATCAGCTATTAGTGTGCAGTACTGGCTTGGTGTGGTCAGCAAAATTGCAACGTTTCCTCATTTCTCTAAAGTTTTGAAAGAAAACTTAGAAACAAATGGATAATCAAAGTCCTGATAAGACATAAAGGAGGGTATTTAGAGGTTCTTGAAATAAAAAAGTTCAAACTTTTTAAAAAGCTGATAAGCAGGCATATACAACTGCAATGTCAAATTACACTGTAGCAATTCAGTCTGCACAAAATTAATTCTCTAAAGTGTAAAGTTTATTATTGTATATATAGCGAGAATTTTAGGCAATAAACCTTGCAAATAGAATTCTATATGTGCTATATTTTCACCTGTGAAAAAAGCAATACGTCTAATGAGGTTTGCGTATAGTGTTCTTCACATGTGAAAAATATAACCAATCACCGTTCATGATAGAATCACTTAGCCAATCAGAGTTAAGCACTCCAATGGCTTCCGAGAAGTGCAGGCTTGAAATCAGCGTCCATTGGAAAAACAGCAGTGGAATATATCTAACAAATATCTTGAGCGCTAGCACTTCAGTTTGAGAATCAATGGCCATTCAAGAAACCGAGGAAGTAAATTTAGCATCAGAAAGCCAACAACATTCAAGGAGAACATTCAAATTTAAACAGTGTAAGTCAACACAGTCCGAATTTGTTTTTGCACAGCGCGAAACGTTGCCATGACATGATTGAATCTGACAGTAATTATGGACAAATGAAAAGATTTCTCACTATGTACATGTATTTAAGAATTCTCCCCTATTATGTTTAAGCTTGTGTAGGCTTGTTGTACGCCTGTATCTGGACTGGAAAGCGAATTTGTTTTTAATTATGCTCGGTCATTCACTATGATCTCAGCGTTCTGCATGTAAACTTATGGTGCCGGAAAAAAACTAAAACTGACTTAATGGATGTGTTTAATTCTTGTTACATGTACATATACAATAAACAAATTACAGCATAGAAAGTGCTTTGTACAGATTTTATTCACTCGTTGCAAAACTTTGGAAAACTCACTCGTTCGCTGCGCTCACTCATTCGTTTTCTAAAGTCTCGACTCGTGAATAAAAATCCGTACGTCGCACTTTCTATGAAGTAATCTATTTATACAATGTACTAAGACCAGAAATAATTGGAATGGCTATTTGAAGGAAATTTTGGTTAGAATTCTAATAAAACAATAAGTTAAATTATTCACTTGCAAAATTAATAGCGTATTAGCTATTCGGGGTGAGTCAATCAGGGACATAAATTAGTGCGCTTTTTTGGGGGGCTATTTCCTTTTGTATGATAGTTGACGGGGGCGCAGCCTGAGTCAACACTTTGTTTTCTTTAAGCATAGCATACTTATTCTGACTAATGCCTAGTTGTACTGTTTTTCCAATGCATTTCCCTGTATCTGTACCCTACCCTTACGAAAATATTGCCTATTTTATATCTATTTTATTCCTATTTTATATGCAATTTTATTCCTATCACTTTTGTATTTTTTCACTATTTTCCCGGACTATTTTAAGGCAATTTTTTACCTATTTTAAACCTATTATTTTGAAACAAAAAATAGCCAAAAAATAGTCCAGAGCATTGACCAAAACTTACGTAAATTAGCTTTAAAATAGCTTTAAAATAGGCATAAAATTGATGAGAAAATAGTATTAAAATAGCATGAATGAAACAAGTTGAAAATAAAATAGGCTGAAAATAGCCTTAAAATAGTAATAAAACAGGGATAAAATTGGGATGGAGAGGAAATTACCTTGGAAAACAGGCTTAAAATAGCTTTAAAATAGACATAAAACAGGGTTAAAATAGCTTTAAAATAGCCATAAAACAGGCTTAAAATAGCTTTAAAATAGACATAAAACAGGGTTAAAATAGCCTTACGATAGCCTTATAACAGGGTTGAAAATAGCTATAAAATAGGACACATGAGAGCCTCATTTAGCCGTTGAACAATGAGATTTATGAAATTGCAAATGTGCCATGTGAAATAAATATAAAGCCAGGTCAAAGGCCCAGAATTATAAAAAGCAGCGACATTAAATGTGACTGTTCACAGAAGCAAGAAGCAGCAAATGGCAATTTAAACAACATAAGTACCAAAATACAAATTATGACTCGATCACCAACATTAACCTTCCATATAATTTACAGTCTTGATGAAAATCACCAAGACTTTTTGCTCAGTATCCAAGGGAAGAGCCCACACTAGATTAAAGACCAGCTGAAACATCTTGTTTCTGTTCATGATTTATTTTATTTGCTAAAATCCAAGGGTTTCTTTGTGTCATACAGTTTGAAGCTTATACTGACATCTTTGTTTAGAATTCAAAGTTTAGAAGCACTCAAGTCAAGACTACTACACTGCATTTTCCAAGTCCAACAGATTATAATTGCAATATATAGTGAAAGGATCATCGCTCATGTTTGTGAATTGCTTTTCACTTAGCTTTTTCACCATGTAGTTCCGTCTGCTTCAAGCTTTAGTGCTTCAATAACTGTAGATAGGCACACAACAACGTGTGATTAAAATCATATCATAAGTTTGTGTTCTCTTTGAACCCTGATGGCAACTGATCATAAAAGAAAAACGCGTTCAGATCGACCACTATGGCATGCTTTAAACTGTTTTAGGTTCAAGTTACGATTGTAATGTACAGAAGCTGAAATAGACCAGAAGAAAGACCCAAGAGAGACAAAGGTAGATCCAAAACGGCCAAGATCGAGTTTAGTGATACTTGTAATTATCATTGGAGTACAGATCATCAAAAACACCATCTTAACTCTCAATCCAGAAGCCTTATGATACTTTATACTTACAATCTCTTGAAGAGCCGACAGATCCAGATTTTTGGGCTTTCAAACATCTTCAAAGTCTTCAAACCATCCTTTCACACTTCGTTCAGTGACCGTTGAAACGAGCGCCTTTCTCAGAACATTGCATCATGGGTTATAACAAACTCGTCCCCAGGGTCTTATCAACATTAGAATCCAAGATGGCGGTTCATGCGGTGCACCGAAAACTCGACTTTTTACTGAATTTAAAGGCCTGACACAGGCTGGAAAGTGTTCAGACATCATTTGAAGAAGAGTATAACTATCCCAAGAAATTACTCTTACAGAGTTAAAACTATATACTTTTAAGAAGCATGGAATGCATGGTGCTGTTTATGAAGAAGTCTCGTGTGGCAAGTGATTGTCATCTCTTTCTCATTCAACCTGTGTGTTCCTAAAGGTACACTAACCGTTTTGTAATGCACGTTTCTAAAGGAAAACTGAATGTGAACATTAATACTTGATTCAAGCTTCTCGAATGCCAGATTTCCATAATTAAACCCCATGTGCTGTTGTTTGATTGTGATGGAATAATTTGTAGAACCTATAGATTCATTGTTGAAGTTCTTACAGCCTGAAAATCATGATTTGCACCGTAACAATTTAGCGAATCTTGAATTGATGAATAATACAAAATAAAATGATAATGATATTTTATCACAAATACACATGTACTTTGCCATTTCTAACTACGGTTTGGGTGCCTAGGATAAAATAGGATTAAAATAGACTACTTTATGCATATTATTGCAATGAAAAAGACAGGGGTCAAACCAACATCCACAAACAGGAATAAAATAGTGTATTTTAAAGCTATTTTGTCATTAGTCAAAGTTAACTCAAATAAAATAGGATTTTCATAGCCTATTTTATGTCTATTTTGCAAAGGAGCAAGTCATCACCTTTGCCACCCAAAGAAAAATAGGGATAAAACAGTCTATTTTGCAGGATTTTTTCGGAAAATACAAATAAAATACCCCACTTCGTTCTATCTTGCTTAAAAATAGGTTTAAAATAAATGTAAAACAAATAAAATAGAAGCCCTATTTTCTTCATCTGGTAAACTAGGAATAAAATAGAGATTTGCAAGGATAAAATAGCAAAAAAATAGATGTGATAGCATTAAAATAGCCTTAAAATAGAAATAAAATAGGGTTGTTTTTGTAAGGGTAGTTTCAGAGGTTTTCTTTTTTCACTTTCTCAGTCAATTGTATTCTGTGAAGTGGTAAAAACAAATCATGAGGTGATGAGCAAGAAAACTCTCTAGTGTGAGTCAGCATGATTCCAGCCACCTTGCTAGTTGGTTAGAGTCAAGCCTGATACTCAAACTCTAACTGGTAGAGTTTTTAACTATCACACAAATTGATTTGATTGATCTGCACAATGGTACTCTTTATTAAAGTGTTTCCTCAGTATTGCATTGGTAATCCCTACTTCACACAATTTTCACATCATTGAGCGCATGCACATACATACATAACATAACAGATTTCCCTCAAGCTACAGTGTAAGCCCAACAGCAAGATTAACACTCATTTTCTCTTAAACAAGCATGGTGATCTATATTTTATTGCATAATTTTGGTGCAACAATTATCAGCTTTCAGGTAAAAAATTGAGAAAAAATTGAATGGCCTGGTGCAAGGCTGACCTACATGTAAGTGACTTCTTTGGGTGAAATTTTTTCCCTTCAAAAGTGACTGAATTTTGCGTGTGGTTTTCAATTAAGTAGTAAGACATTTCCCTGTATTTTTTGGCTGGTTTGCACTTTGTTTCTGGGAAAAAAGAGGACAAAATGTTGAGATGTGCACAATGAATGCCACAAAGCAGAACAAGAGCATTTCAGCCAAAAAATACGGAGAATGTTTTACTACAAAATTGAAAATTTCACCCAAAAAAAGTCCTTTACAATGTAGGTCAGTCTTGCACCAAGCCGTTCGATTGTTCAGGAGGAAAAAAAGATATACTGTACCTAAGAGTGTAAACAACTGTTACTGGTACTCGAGGATGGGAATAACCACCTCAAAAACAATGATTCATACATGTAGAACGTTTTGAGTCCATGGTGGGGAACATTCAGAGTTTCTAAAAACCATTTTGCAAGTTTTATTTCTGAGGAATCACCTTAAGGGGACAGTCAGTTTGTTTTTTGTGTTTCTTGTAACAGTCAGTTTATTTGACATATTGTGATCAGGGGTTTCATTAAGTTTTTCTGCAGGAGATCAGTGGGGTTTTTTACATGTAGCTAGGCATTTTTAGTTTTTCTTATGAAAGAAAGTAAGAAGAGAAGACGAAAACAGCCGGGCAAATTGATGGCTAAGTCTTGTTCACAGCTGGTCAATTTGCCCGGTGCCCAGCCCTTAATGAACCCCCTGTGTGATACATGGTAAACTGTCAACTAAAATAGTAAGGACAAGTTTATTTTGGACATATAAACCTGCTCTCCCCTACAAAGGACAGGTTTGTATAATGTTGTTGCCACCTTGCGACATTGTGCATGCATTTTTTCTTTGTTATGTTGTTCTCTTGGTACACCTGTAAACTAGTTGGTATGTCCTGTAGAGTCCACTTATCAAGTCTATGAGACATACTTTTACCATAGCAGAGCTTAACTTTTCAGGAAAAAACCTTGGGGCCAGCTCAGGTTCTAATTTTCGATCTCTCGACCTTTCCTTGCTTCATGCGTGTTTCTGAGGGGTACTTTATGCCATGTTATTAGAACAATAGAAATTACAAGTAGAGTGGAGCCTTTTGACCGAGTTATAACATTTTTAGAGGTCATAGGTCTGCATGGTTTCGACTGTTAACTGCACTTCGCTTCACAGTGTTTGACACCTCTGTAATTTACCACGTGCTTATAATTGTTTTTGCTCGTTTCTATTGTAAGATATGACCTAAAGTTCTAAGTACTGGCTCTCTGGGGACAAAGATTAATATATACCATGTGAACATACAGTATTGCTTATTTGTAATCTATGAGAGACCCTGGAAACGAGGTTGGCCAGTAAGTTTTCAGATTTAGCCACCAGCAAAAGTTTTCCAGTCAGTGAAAAGTGTAAAAAGTCACAACGTCAAGCTCTACATAGCTAAGTGTGTTCCCCAAGTAAAATAAACTATTTACAGTGTTTTTAACTGTCTATGTCTATGTCTTTGCCTATGTCTACAGCAGAATCATCTGTTGCAGAGAAAGGACATTCACGTAATCATGTACATGAATTCAGTTGCTGAAATGTACGTTTTAGAGTAAGTCGTGATTTATCTTCAAACCCACTTTACCAAAATGAAATTGACAATAATTACAAAGAAATCTTTCTGACAAAAATGAAAAAGAATTTTGGAAGCCATAAGGGTGATTCTACAGTGGAAAAAACTGTTCTGAATCGACTTTTCTCAACAAAAAATTAAAACAAGCAAAGTGATGCCAATAATTAACTTTGTGATTGTGTTAAACTTTGTTAAATTCCACACCTCAAAAATTATATTTACATTGTATAGAGATCACACGATCAAATATGCCAGCTGAATCATGAAAGTACGGAAAACCATGTGATTTCTGAGAAGAAGAGTCATCTGTTTTTCATTGACATGGAAGTGTTAGATTATGGCTGTTGTGCAAAAACATTGCTATGTGCTTTAGAACTTTTTGGTATGAATTTGATGAGAAACCAAGAGGAAGGTACATGTGTACATGTACAATAATCATCTAAACAGCAGAACATGAATATTCCTGTGATACAATTTGGAAGCTGTGATTCCTTCTTTGTGTGTATATAGTATATATAGGAGCTTTCTAGACTAAATTTAGCAGACATCTCTGAGTTCATAACTTTAACAGACCTTGTCAATATTGTTTTCTTGATAGATGACCCAATTGCTACCATCGTATGATAACTGTAACTTGTACTTTGTTGTCCAGTGATCAGCAGTGGACTTTCCTTGAGTAGCAACAGCACAGATAACAAACTCATAAAGCAGGTCAATTTGTAGGTAGTCATTGGCATTATTATTGCTGGGTGACCATGCACCAACTCCATTCAGTCGGCCTTTAAAAGCTTTATTGCCACTACTTGTTGATGAGGCAGAGAAAGAGCTGTCTGGAAATGCATCTTTGCTTGTCACACCAATAGACTGCATTGGACATGCTGAAAAAGGATTCATCTTTGATTCACATTATTTGCATTATTTTGTTAAATTTATTTATAATTAAATGTTTTTTTTTTCATTTAACTTAAGATAAACTACGTTCTATGACCCCATGAAAAAATAGTTACACCCACTAAGTACATGCATCTTCATAATATTATGTAAAATGAATTTTTAGTTTAAACTAAATATACATGTACATGTACATGTATCATACTCTGTATGACTGTTGATCATCACCAATGCCATTATCACCTTTATTATCATGAGCATCAACAAATAAAGTACCTCTTCTTTCAGAATACACTTCAACTTCACATAGTGTCAATGGCTCATTCAGTAAACTTCTGATTGTCACGTATCTTCCATACAAAGAGGGATGACAGAAGAAGGATAAACCTTCCCCTTTTGGAACACTGTAAGTACTGCCACACTTAGGGTTGGTCACACCTCCATTACCAGATATTATGCCTAAAAGATAATTACTTCATTCATGTACAAGTATACTTCATAATGCTTTGCCTTTTATTGAATGACATTAAAATAAGCCTAAAGCCTGTGATCAGTTTAATTTGCTTTGACTAAGGGCAATGACAATGAATCACTTAATAGCTATGACATTCTCTCTACTGCAGTTAATTTACTTTATCAAAATTAATTCAAGTTCATAAATAGTTAAGTGGTGAAAACTTAACCCTACTATTTGTAACTTTGTTTAAACCAAACCATACACTTGAAGATTACCCTATTTTTGGCTAATGGTTATAGCAATAAAAATTGAACACTCGTTGTGTAGGTGTATATGAATGTAACAGATTTTGTAACAAATGGTAACCTACCAACTCTGATCTCAAAATTTGACAATCTCACTCCAGCAAAGTCTCTGTTGACAATGTACACTTCAGCAACATGCTCCACTTTTCCCAAGTCAACCATCCACCAGGCTTTGTCTTCCCGGTCTGTATGTGTACATGAGTTATCATTGTAGTCTGTTGCACTATTACCATCCACGCCTCTGCCACTTACACCACGCTGAGCAGCACCACTCTGAGCATCACTACTCTGTCTTGTTAGTTTGCCAAATGCCAGATTTTCTTAAATGAAAAATTGATCATCATTATGATGGTAAGTTAAAACCACAATACTTACTTAAGAACTGTTTGTGATAATTTTTCTACTGGGATAGCTGTAAGGTTAATAAAAGTTAACAAAACACTGTAATCATAATTCCATGAGCCCATGTTTGATACCTAACAAATAAAGAAGCCTAAGCAGTGTGTTACACTGTGACAAAACACGACAAGGCATTTGAAAACATGACAGAAATGTAGAAAACACGAGCCACAGATATAAAGCATTTTTTATCTAACCAATTTCCTTCTTTCTTTGTATGAAACTTTGAGCAAACAACGTCAACTTTGGGCAAAGAACAAATTATGACAATATCCAGTCGTTTCGTACCCAGACGATTTGCACCCAGGCTCAGACGTTTCATACCCACTTTCGGTCAGTTTGTACCAGACCTTCTGGTCGATTCGTACCCAACAAACTGTCACATGAAGTTTTTGGCATTTTTGAGTTAGAAACTTGTTAAAACCATTAAGATGCAGCGCTCGCATGCGCAAGATGTATGTGTGATCTTATTTGTTATAATTATTATTGTTGAACTTACTTAACCATAATAGTGTCCGTGGCCCACGAGTTTCTTGACAATAGCAGCTAATTATTATTGAGCCCAAGAAAGGTGTGACATGGTGTGATTTTTTCTCTTTTATTTTAAAAGTATTAAATTAGAATATTGCAACAATGAGAGTAAACAACATTAGCATTAACAAACGAAATGGTCAGAATTTCGATCCTTTGTTTTGGTTTAAGCTAGCCTTGTGTTGGTACAAATTCGCCTAGTCTCTGAGCTCAAGCTTAAGTGAATGCAGAGGGCCACCTACTGTGAAGTGCAGATAAGAGGCAACTCTTCAAACTTTGGGAGGCCTTCAACAAGAAGGAGAAGTCACTGAAGCAGCTGCTCAAAAGATGTGTAAATATCAACAGGCCAGTGGTGCACTGAACTGAACTTAGACATTATTTATACTTACTACGAGGATTTTTATCATGATTACTAAGTAGGCTGAAGAGCGGAGAACTTAGGTGTTTGTGTGACGTTTGTGTGACTCAAAGGATTTCGAGCGGATCTGTCAAGAGCGGTTAACTGATAGCTGTTTGGTTTACTTTGTAATCATGTGTAATTTTAGACTTAAGAACCCCTAGCGTGGGAGAAAAAGGGTTGTTGTGTAATCACTTGTGATCGGAGAGCATTAAACAGGATTGAGACAGTCTTCATGCGTCTGTTTGTCGAGATCTTTCAGCTAATTCACGACAGAAGTATGTTACATGTAAGTCGTATAGGCGCTCCGTGATAACGGGAAAAATTTATTAGGATCGGTCAAACTAGGTCACAATTTTTCAAAAGTAACTAAAAAATAACTTTTCAATGTTCCTGTGATTAGCAATATTAGCTTTTGTGATTACTAGGATAAGTGAAATAAATGTTTATGTTTGTCTAAACATTTTGCGTCATAATTTGTTGGGTACGAACTGACTAAAAGTGGGTACGAAACGTCTGAGCCTGGGTATGAATCGTCTGGGTACGAAACGTCCATGGGTATGAAACGACTGGTAATCAATATGACAACTATGTACAAATAATGGTCACAATTTCTATGAAAAAAATCAAATTTGAACGAACAAAGTCCACTTTGTGAGAAAAACCTTGAGTTTCAACAAACAACGTCAACTTTGTATGAACAACTTCAACTTAGAAAGAACAACATCGAGTTTGAACGAACAACATCCACACTTGCCCAAACAGCACTGAATCCACTATGAGAAGTGAGAAATTATCCATTGACTTGTGGCAAAACGGGAAAATACAGTTGTGCCCAGAAAGACAACTGAGGAGTACTACATGTAGGAGCGAGTTTCTGAGTTGAGCAGCTTTCGCAAATTGTCGGCTATTCCAATATGGAAGACTATACCAGTCACATAATTAAGCATAATTTGAGAATTGCCAGTGGTAAAACTATGCTGATCATCAAGACAAGCACTTTTTTATTTACCTGACATTTTGAGGATAATGTGTAGAGGGTATATAAAAACTGAGAGTAAAGCTGTGAATGCTGTGTATTTCTTTAGGGCTCTTCCCTTCTAGTTCGTAAACCGTAAATTTGTATGCTAACACTGCAAATATCTTTGACTTAGGCACAAGAGTTTTTAAAAACAACTTTCCTTGAGAATGATTTTCTAAACTCCTGGATACGTGAAGCGTAGAAACGTGTTTCTTGCAGGGACTTTAATTGCTATACAAACGTGTCACTCACTCAATCACTCAGGTGTAGCCAAGTAATAAGTCAACCCAAAGGAGAGCACCTAATAGTAACCGAGCCTGACGCCATGTTGGAATAGTAGGGACCTTACGCAAAACACGACGGCAACCGCAACGAGAACGTCACCAAACAATAGGTTTGAAGAGCAAAACAATAGCTATGCACGTGCGTTATAATT